>MU226771.1:544434-558105 GCA_018584345.1 Thuja plicata
AGAACCATACACTGAATGAATAACTCAGTGACACCGGCAATGAAAACTTACAAATGTGTGGTGAGAATGAAACACTTAGATAGGGGAATGCACAACTAAAAGAAGACTTGAAGATTGCGAGAGAGAGACAAATGGAAACCTTAAGAAATATGAACAAAGCATGAAGAAGAATGATGACCAATAGAACAAGAATCAAATGTTATTAATGTTTATACTATTCCACAAGGTAAGAGGCCCACTAAATCCACTTGCTACAATTGTGAAAATCCTGGACACACTGAGAATATATGTAGAAGCAAACCAGTCAATCTTTCAAGAACTAATCATTTTGATGGTTATTGTTACAATTGAAATAATTAGGGTTATCAAGCTTGTGAGTTCAAATCAAGAATGAGTAGTAGATCATTTGAAGGAACTTTTAATGACTATTGTTATGCAAGCAAGAAATTTGGACACAAGGTAAAACACTGTAGATCAACAATACCTAACAAATTGGCAAGTATTCTAAGAAGAGAAAGAAACTTGAATGCTATATGCATTATTAGTGAAAACTATAGAAACATGGTTATTAATTATCAATTGATAAATCATAGAGGTAATGGTGGACCCATGAGGAAAACACATATGACATTTTTTTATTGTCATACCGTTGGATATCTTGCAATAAATTGCAGGTATTGGAACTGGTCACCAAGCAATGAAGATAGGAAAGGTAAAAGGATTGTTAATGTTGAACAAGTGGGGAGTGAGATGAAAAATTTATGGGTGAAGAAGGAAGAAAGAAAAGAAGATCCTAACACATCGACAAGTATCCCACCATCCTCTGGCTCAAGGGATTCATCCTCAAACTAAGGAAGCATTTTTTTCTTAGGGACTGAATTTCATTGCTATACCTAACTAGCCCCTTATAACAATAAATGGTAATATCTATTTGCATAGTGAGATGCACTAATGCTTAATTATAATGTATTACATAGAGATGAGTTGTTGTGAATCATCGCTTTTAACCCTTACAATAAGTTATGTACAATGTTACGTTTAGCTTTAACCGGTGGAAGTTGTAATCAGTAGACTAAATAAATGAACTGCATTAAATATTTTTACACCAACTAGCCATTGGAGAAATTTTTTGGAACATAAATTAGAGGCCAAACTTTTATTTTGAAGAGAATTTATAAAAGAAAAGAGTGATTTTTATATTGTGATCGATTGTGTGAACTATTTGAACTGATTTCTTCCAAAGAATTGAACTATAAATTTGTAATCCCTAACTGAAATATTGAGAAGAGCGGTGATCAATTCTAAAATAATTTAGTGTATTCGAGTTCAAAGAAGGAAATATATTCGAATCAATCTGAAATCAATCATTTCTACACCTAAATTGATCATGGCAATGAGGGAGGCCGAACTAGAACACAAGCTACACTTGTTGAAGGCAACAAAAGTTGACAAAACTGATTCCTTATCCCTAATTCTACCTCATGTTCTATTCACTAAAGACGTAAGAAATTTCATTCACTACATATTGTTTAGGTACTAATAAATAGATATAGTAGGAATATTTGGAAATATGCAACAATGGAGAACTTAATGATGAGTTCAAATATATTTAAACAAAGGGTTTGACACACATTTTAGATATAATTGAAATCTTTAAGGATGAGTGGATTTTATATGTCTTGAGTCATTTTCATGATTAATTCATATGGCTGGAGAAACCAATCAAAATCACCAAGGAGCTGATTTATTTGATCATAGGTTTCTCAGCTGATAGGGAACTATCTATCCTAAGGAAAATATCCACGAAGAGGGTAGCACAACTCATTAATTAAAATAAAGGTAACAGAGAAATGATGATAGATGATATTAAAGATTAAGAGGTTAGATTTGAAGCAATGATTGTCAGCTATAAGGCCTACCAATCTAGTCAATTGGATAGTGTTCCCTGTGGATCTATTCACTCACCTTAATAGAGAGTGAAAGAAGGAGCTAGATATGACTTGGAGGAGATGGTGGGTACATATGTTTTGGAAAACATGAAGAGTATTCATTCAGACAAGAAGCAATCAGTAAAGTTTGGATAACTTTTGGTATGTATGTTTTTTTTACGTTCAAAATTTCTTCCCTGTAAAAGGAGTGGTAACATGGAAGATAGATAGACCAACTTTATAAAAAATCAATGAGTACATAATTGAACTAGGCGATAACCTAAACAAAATTATGTGGGGATATTTTAAGTACTTTTAGGATAGAATGCATTAACGGTATAGAATTCCACCACCTATTGCGTAGAAGTATAGAGATACTTTTTTTTTTCTAGTTGTCACTAAAAAGATACAAGTGGTATAACCCAAAACCTCATGGATACTTGAGATGGGATATAAAACTGATGAACAAATGTTAGCCTTGAACATTGAAGCATTATTGAAACTTCTCGTCAATAAGAAAGAAAAGAGGTATAGCACTTTTTCATAAGCCTATGCTGGTTGGAGATTTTAAAGCTATATTTTTTGTAGAAGGAAAAGTGGAGGAATATGTTTCCCTCAAAAAATAATGGATGATTTTATAGAATTCATTGAAGATAATAGCTTGGTAGATATTATTCCAATGAATGGAAATTTCACTTGGACTAATCATAGGAATAAACTCTTACAATTTGCAGAACATCTTGATAGATTTCTATCATCCCATTCTTGGATTGCATCAAGTTTTTTGATTGCTTTCTAAATTCACCCTCTCATATCTTCTGATCATTATGCAATTTCAGTTAATGTAAGTGAGAAATAACAAAGGGAGATAAAAATATCTAATTTCAAGTTTGAGAAAATTTGGTTCAAGTATCTACATGTCCATCATATCCTTAGACAATGGTGGGTAGCTTCCCCTTTTACCAAAGGAACAAGGATGTTTCAATTCCATAATAAACTCAAACACATTACGACTCAAATTGAAGTTTGGAATGTCCAAGTGTTTAAGAAAATATTTGTTTAGGAAAGAGAGACTGAGGCAGAATTGAAGCAAGTGCATGAGCACATCATTTAGCATGGTCTAGATGCTCACACATATACTAAGTAAGAGGAACTCCAAGATACTTGGGAAGAGCTAAGGAAATGAGAAGAGGTCTTTTGGCAGAAAAAACAAGGGAGTTATGGCTTTTTTAAGGTGATGTGAATAATAAATGCTTTCATGCTTTAGCAAAAATTAAAAGAGAAGAACACACTACCTTTTCAATCCACCAAGCCATTTCAAGTAATCATCTTTCTAATGATAAATATACTCAAGAAGAAGGCTTAAGATTTTTCACTAATCTACTATAACCTATACAAAATTTAAACACCTCAAATAATCATGTTGAAAGGGACATCCCTACTCATATTCCATGTCTAGTCACTAAAGAGGATAATGATCTTCTAATGAGTCCAATCACACTTTTTCATGTCAAGAAAGTTATCTTTTCGTTATATTATAATAAAGCTATAGTGCTAGATAGATTCACAATATTTTTCTTTCAAAAGACTGGGGATGTCATAGCATGTTATTTATTGTTAGCCATGGATGAGTCTAGGAAAAATGGAGCAATGCTAAGCCATTTTAACTCACCAAGACTTGCTTTTATTCCAAACGCTAAGCGACAAAAATCATTTGCAGAATATAGACCTATATCACTATGTAATATATTATATAATTTTTTTATCAAAATCCATCTATCTTAGGCTACAAGGCCTTATTTCAAAATTAATCTCTCCAGAGAAAGGGGGATTTTTTTCTGGGAGGGAAACTGTAGAAGGAGATTTTATGTTGCATGAAGTGTTGTATACCCTTAAACAACATAGGCTTTCCACTTGTGTAGTCAATTTAGATATGATGAAGGCTTATAGGAAAGTTAAATTGGATTTCTTCCAAAGTTATTATGCAGATTTGGTTTGTTTAACAAATGGATTAAATGTGTCCTATCATGTATAAAATGGGAAAAAAATTTCATTGTTGTTAATGAAACTTTAGTGGGGTTATTCAATGCAACTCAATGTGTTCAGAAAGGAGATCCATTTTCTCCTTTTGTCTTCATCATTATGACTGAATCCTTTAGTAGGAATATATCTACCAAGCATGATATAGGACTATGTAAGGGTGTCTTGATTCCTAATACAAATATTGCAAAAAATTACTCACTCTTTTCCAATGAAATGCTCCTTTTTATTTTGGTTCTATTGCTGAAATCAAACAAATCAAAAGTGTTATTGATTCATATCAGCTGGCTTCTAGACAGAAGATCAATTTACAAAAATCCATTGTTTTAATTTTTAATGTAAAATTAGCCTTTAAGAGGAAGATACTAAAAATCCTTGGTTTTCAAGAAGAAGACTTCCATATTACATATTTAGTAATTCCTTTTTTTCTTGGGAAGCAAGAAAGTTCAATATTGGGTTGCGATTGTTGATGGATTAAAGAGAAAAATTTCTTCATGGAAGGAAAGATGGATTTCCTTATCAAGACACATCCTTCTCATCAAAAGTGTTCTTGTAGTGATTCACAATTATTACCTTTTTGTTCTAAAGGTGCCTTCAGCAGTGGTGAAGTAGATTGAGAAACTTATCAATAACTTTCTATGGAAAGACAATATGAAAGAAGAAAAGAAAGTTCATGTAGTATCATTACAAAGTATGGCTATTGATAAGATGGTAGAAAGTATAAGAATTAATGATATAGAAGACAAAAATGCTAGTTTTGGAGGTAAGTTAGCATGGTATATAAATTTTAGACCGGACACTTTCTGGAGTATATTAAAATAGGCTAAATATCCTAACTTGGCTAATCCTGGCAGGATTCTCACAACTGTTGATCCACAATAAGGTTCAACAATGTATAATTTTTAATATCCTCGAGGGATATTGTCACCTCCTATATTTATTGGGAGGTTCACAATTATGAAGAAGTTAACTTCTAGTTGTATTCCTAGAATAGATATAAACCTCTAGTTCATAATGATGAATTAAGATTGATATCTCCATTTCTTTCCCAAACATTTGGAGAAAAATAAGTTGATTATGTGGAAGCAGTAAAAATCTCACTAGGAAAATTCCTTTGGAAGGATGCCTATACACTTCCAATCACTATGTTGCCAAAACAAATGTTGGAGAAATATTTGAAGTAGGGAGTAGTATTATTGAATAATTCAAGAGACATAATTATATGAGCCCCTTCCAAAAATGGACATTACTCAGTCAAGTTGGGGTATGAAGCAATCGAAAAGAGAAACCTATAGGGGATTCCATAGAGAGTGTATATTTTTTTCTTGAGTAGTATGGTCCAACCAAAGGTGGGTATTTTTATATGGTTTGTCCTTATAAAGAGAGCTCTCACTAGTGATAGGATAACTCAATTACACATTGCTGATTAGTTTTAATGTATTCTTTCTTCCTCTTCTTTAGAGGATGCAAATCATCTTCTTCTACATTTCCCTTATCCTTTATGGTGCTGGCAATTTATTATAGAAAAACTTTATTTCATGTTCCATTAACTTGTAGAATGTGGGAGTTACTTTAGTCATGACCCTTGATGTGTAATGAATCTTTCACTTCAGAAATTTGGGTGGTTATCCCGTCTATTGTTATTTAGTCATTATGGTGGGATAGAAATAAGCATATTGTTAGGAAAGTATCAGCTTCAACACAAGATTTTCAAATCAAGATTGAAGAATCAATATATGAGGCTATTATGGAACATGTTCAAAATACCAAAACATGTGCATCTATATTTTCTTCCTAGGATAACAAGATCCATCAAAATTCCATGTCACTTTTGTCATCAAGGCAAAAAAGATGGGGTCAACAGAAGGCTCATGTGCATATTGCCTTCTCTTGGTATGCTTGTGGCCATCATTAAGGAACTATTAAAGACTTATAAATTCATGTGTAGGTTTGAAATAAGATTTTTTTGACGGTTTTTCTTCCCTCGATCTTCACAAGGACACAATCTCTCATATTTTCTTTACCCTTCATCTTCACCTTTAGTGGATGGTGACAAGTATATTATTCTTCATTTTGAAAGGGAGTCTATATATGGATTAGTAAATTTTCTTTTATCCATGATAACATGACTAAAAAATCTTGATGTGTGTTTGCATGTAGAAATTAAACATAGTATACTAGTGTTTTTTACTTTTCTCAAATAGAAGATAAAAAGCATCAAATTTTTCTTTGAAAATTAGGACTCCAACTACCAATGGAGAAATTGTGAATTTTTGGAAGATGAAACATCAAAATTGAACACAAACATCTAAAGGAAGCTATTGAGGCTACCTCAAAAGCTCAGGAAGAGACTTTGGTATCTCTAGTTGAGGTAGGATTTTTATAAGCTATATATATGAGTTATAACTTCATTTTACTTTGTCAAATTTATTTTTAAAAGATAATAAATTGCAATTTATTTTGTTCATTTAAAAATTTTTATTATCTGAATATAATAAATAATTTTTATATGATTTACGAAAAGAAATAAATTTGGCATTTCAATGAGCTGCTCAATCCTTTTTAACTTGTATATAGAATAAATACTAGAAAGATATAATTAATTGGTTTGTGGTCTCTATTATTTATCGTACTTGTTTCATGGTGCTTATTTGATTGTTAATAAAGTTCACAATCAAAAGTTTGGCTATGATTCTTATGTTGTTCTAGTCATTGATCTTAAACCAAACTAGGCTTAGAAAGTTTACACCCTTGACTTGTTTGAGTTTGGTAGTAGAGAATTGTGAATCTGTTAAAAGTCACAAATTTTGATAACCATATAATTCTAAGATTTCACATTAGGGAAAAATATTCAAAAAGCCGCAACTAAACTCTATTTGGATGAGTTTTTCTACCATGTTTGTGTGGGATAGAAAGAAGTGTATTGTCGGGAAAGTATTAGCTTCAGTACAATATGTTCAAATCAAGATTGAAGAATCAATATTTGAGGCTATTGTGCCACATGTTCAAAAGACCAAAACATGTGCATCAATTGTTTCTTCTTGGGATACCATGATCCTTTAAAATTGAACTATAATTAAATTTACTTTCAATGAATAGAAGTGACATGTCCAAAGGATAAAATCAATAGGAATGAAATCAGGTGGCAAGCACCTAATCACCCATATGTAAAACTGAATTTTGATGGCGCCTCTAGGGGAAATCCTCGAGTCTCAAGTGTGGGTGTGTTTATAAGGAACATACATGGTGAACTCGTTGTTTCTCAAGTCATTTCAGTCAGTAATGGAACCAATAATTGAGCAGAATTTTTTGCCCTTCTACATGGTCTTCTAATGGCACAAAGATTGGGTATCTCTCTTCTACGTGTTGAGGGAGATTCCTTGTTAAATATTGAAGGCTCAAAAATTCATTTATGTCAAATGAGAAGGTCAATTATATCTTACAATAAGCTTGGGTCATATTGGATACCTTTCAATTATATGTTATTTCCCATACATAGAGAGAAGGGAATAGATTGGTGGATTGGATTGCAATTATAGCTTGTAATTTTGGCAAGATGGAGTTCAACAGTGATAGTGAAATAGTCCATGTATTCCAAGTGGAGTTCAATGGTGATAGTGAAACAATCCATGTATTCACATATTTTGAGTTGATTCTAGAAAATGAAAAATGCTTAAAATATTCATAGTAAGATAACTATTCTAGGATTGGTCTAGGGTAAAGTGCTATGTTAAAATGATTGCCTATTGGTGGCTGCAAGACAATACAATTTTTTGATGAAGGTGCATAATTTTCTCATATGAATCTTAAAAGATTATCAATGATATATAATCATGAAAAGCTACATAATTATAGCAAAGGATTGAATTGTATTGGAAATGCAAAGGTTGTTTAACCAAGACTAAAAACTCCACAAAGTTTTGATAATCTTAGTTGACAACCCGAATATTGGGGAGAAAATTTAGTGGTGGTCATAAATTTGAATTAGAGATTTGAATTAAAGAGTTGGGGGTCTGATTGATATGGCTTCTTAAATAATGGTAATGTCAAGCAATAGATGAGCACATATGATGCCACTCATTTTCTTAACTCCTTTTCTCGTGGCCTTTGTAATAATTGGCATGTTAGATACAGATAACTTGACACAGAATTTTGAGTCAAATATTTAAATAAGGATGATGTTTACTTGTGACATCTATCATTCTAAGGTGAAGATATAATGAATGCAAAAAATATGTTGAGTGTAAGATCATTTATTAAATAAATCAATAACAATGTATGGGAAATAAATTGTGATCAATTTTTATAGGGCGTACAGATTTCAACTTGATGTGTACTGATGAGGTGAACATTTACAACTGGTCATTTATCTTCATCTACTTTCTATCAAGGTTGTGGTGATAATTTTGTGGCATGTCATCCGCAATTTGATTTTTGAATTGTTTTTATTAGTATTGATTGAAATATTTGTATGCTACTACAGGTCCTATTAAATTGCCTTTTATTGGATAATGATGGAAGTTTTTTTCACAATCCAAATCCAAAGTCTCGTGAAATCATCAGATGTGAAGGTAGGGAAAAAATATTAGTTACACATGCGAATACATGTGTCACTCTAAAAATTACTAGATTTTCAAAAGGAAAGTACTCCTCCAACTTTGGTGAAAGTAGTTTTTTTTTATTTTATCAAAGTCTCCAAAGTATAACAAATGCGTGAATTTTTTCCATTTATAAGGTATAAACTAATGAGTGTAGTACGATGAAAAGTATTATAGGTGTTGGTCTCATAATTAGCATCATTTTATTGACAGAGTGTGGGTCTTTAAATTTCATCACAATGAGTTCAATGAATTCATCTAGTATCCTGCATGTTCCCAAAATATAAGAGTGTGAAGGGTGTCAAGTTTCCATGCAGAGGAAAATGGAGTACCACCCTCTCAACATTCATGACATCTTACCTCTAGATGATGAGGAAATTCCATTCATAGAACTAATAAGTGATGAGGATTTGAGATCTCTGTTTAACATTCACTATGATACATGTAGGACAAATATCAGGTGCATTGTTGGGGAGGAGGTACTTTCTGATTTGGCTCATAGAATCTTGTTCCCTCATCAAATTCTCTGTCTTTATTTCAAATTTGGTTCACTTAGACCAATCATTCACTATTGTTGAATTATTGTTAAGCTTTGTGTTAAGTAAGGGGTTATATCCAATGATTTTCTCCTTCCTTCAATACAAAGGTATGATCTTTGGAATGGCCAATGATTTGTGGGAGGATTATTTCCCTGTATTCCTTTACTATCTAGTACTACTTGTGTTTTGTGTTAAGAAAGGGGTTGTATCCAATGGTTTTCTCCTTCCTTCAATACAAAGGTAGGATCTTTGGAATGGCCAATGATTTGTGGGAGGATTATTTCACTGTATTCCTTTACTATCTAGTCCTACTTATGCTTCAGTTTATATAAATATAAAGTGGCTTTAGAGAGCCATGGTTTTTGATTCATTAAGAGTGCATTGTGTAGGCATAGGGGTGTTCTAGGTCATTCACTAGTCAACCACATTAGGGATAAGCTCTCTTCTATTTTTGTTTTTCTACATCAACATGCTCATGCTCTGATAGTTCAACTAGCGTCTGTTTTGGAGGTCCCAAACATTAACATAGTTAAATTGTAGGATAATGAAGCTAAGCGTGATTATATAGATGTTTCAAGTGCAATGGTTGCAGATGCTGGGTTGGTGGCTTTCTCTCACATGCCATATATATAGAGAAATAAAGGATATACTTTAAAATATTTACTTTTTTTAATGGATATTTGACTCTAGCAGTTTATATCGACTTGGGTAAGAAGGTATAAATATTTTTTGCGTGGGTCCAATTCAAGATTGCAAATTTTGTTGAAGATCTTCAAGGGCACTTTCATAATCTTGAAAGGATTGCTTTACGCAGCCTTCTTTTGAGGGCTTCATTGTTTGGTGAATTCAAATATTATTTCTAGGGATATAAAAGCCCTATTTTGATGTTTTTATCATATGGCTGAATGTTTAAGCCAATAGTATAGGTTTAGGGTTAAAAATCTAATATATCGTCATTAATTTTATTAGCATAGGCTTCTTTGTGGCCAGTTAATAAATTTATTTAAACTATGTAAATCTTCTTATTATTAATATATTATATAGGCTTAATGCATTGTTTTGAAAGAAAAAAAAAACATTACTTTTTAATAGCCTTATTTACCTTAGTGCTCTTGAGGATGAGGTTTTATCCTTCCTTTGTAATATTTTTGTTTGAGATATCAAAAAATGGGGAGTTGGAGGTGAATCTCTTTTGTGAGCATTCTATGACAACATTTCCCTTACAACTCAAAATATTAAAATGGTAATTGACATGGGTTGTAGTGATTTCTTGGTCTTTATTTTTTGTTATTTTAGGGCCAATGTCTACCATTCCTCATGTAAATTTCTATATCTTCAGAGAAATGGTTAGCACATTGTAGATTAAAAAAACATAGGAGGAAGGAGGATTATCTTTAAAAAAAATCTCTTGGAACTAGTAGTGGATGCAAATTTTTAATATCGCTAGATGGAGGGTTATGAGGTAGATGACGTTAAGAGCATGGGTTTTCTCCAACCAGTAGCTATAAATGATATAATTTAGGCCCACAAGTAATGGTGTTTAATATGTTATTAGATTAAATAATTTTCTCTAAATATACTCCATAGTGAGAGAACTACTAACCATGCTCCTGACCCTTCTAGAAGGGAAGGGTTGTTAGGATTGGATAATATTGAGAGGGGGGGTGAATCTGTATTATAGCACTTTATTAAATTCTTCAACCATTTAAACACTAATTATAAACTTGCAGTAAAGAAAAGAACATAAGCATATGACATAGTACTCATAACACCATATTTTTTTTTCAAGGAAACCTTGGCCAAGGGAAAACCCCAGTGGGGATGGTACCCACAAGCATGTACTAAAGTATAGTGTCCCTATTAGGAGACCTAGTACTATTAGGAGCTGAATATTACATAGAACATTTCCTTGTTAAAGGAATTACAACCCTGTTAAAGGTTTACAACACCCTGCTAGGGGCCAACTGAGCTTACAACTCTTACAAAGTAATTATGTTTACAAAGTGTTCTCAGTCATCAACAAAAGAAGCAACACTGGTGCGTAGATAGTTCCTTTATAGTTCTTCAATGATCTTTGTCATTATTTTCTCTACTATTCGCTCAACCATTCATCCAACTAACCATCAACAACATGTATCTTTATCAAAAAGAGGTTACATATATATCTCACAACTTTACTAAGTCGGCTCCCAATATTAATATTATAAATATTACAAAGTTGGCCTTTAATCCAAAATAAATTTAATATAGTAAATATCAAAATCATAGTCGGCGCTCTTGCATAGTCAATGTGTAGGTTATCAAAAACCAAAATCCAACTTCAATTTCCTATAGTCCAAGTCATACTCCCTTAATCTTCGCTACTATCAAACTGCTCTGTATCATTATTCTACTGCTGTATGTCTGTCTTCAATTCTTTCTAACTCACCGTAGACATAACCAAAAATATATATATCCTAGGTGGAGGTCATACAAACCCCATACTATCTTCCTCTAAGTTGTCTTTCCCTAATTCATCGATCTCGATCTTTGATATCCAAAATACTTTTGTATCTCTGCTTCTATACTTAGTCAATTTCTGAATCAACAAAATTTACCTTTATAGGAATCGTCCTGAAACCCAGATGTGTTGCCATAAATGACAACCAAATCATGAATCACATTTACAAAATTGATCACTTTCCAACAATCTCTCCCTTTGGCATTGATGGAAACACTTAGAAAAATGAGTAAGTGTTCCAAAAAAAAAACTGTCTACTCTATATTCTTTCCTTCCTCTTCTTGTCTCTTCTCCCATATTATATTTTTCTTTTCTCTCTTTTTATATATACATATTTTTTTATTGACTATTTCTTTTCTTCTTCTCTATTCTCCCCCTTTGACAATGGTGACAAAGGTGCATACAAAATAATAGGTTTAGTGCTTGCTCACTAGTTTCAGAATATCTTGAAAGGAATCTTCCAAGATCTTCACTTTTGCATTCTATGTTTTGAACAATATTTGGCTAATATGAATTAACCCATTCAGTGCAAATGATGTGCTGTCATCTTCTTTCAATTTTGTGAGTATAGATTTAGTCAGTGAATCTGTCACTTTCTCCAAGTCTGAGAGATGAACCTCAAGTATGGATAGCTTAGGAGTGATAAAGCTCTTCAACAAATTAAATCTTGTCAATACTCTCCCTTTCTCATTATCCAATACATAGAGTTTAGCCAAAATTATTGTGACTTCCTTGTCTAACTCTTTTGTAGATTGTGAAGATGTTTCACAACCATCCATCATACTATTCAGAGTTGCCCTCTCTGTGGAAATAATGTCTTCTACATTCTAAACATGCCTAATTGTATTCTTGCAATAACTAAATTGTTTTCTCCCATGTCCAATGCAACTCTTTGCATATTTCAAACAATTTTTCACAATGCCTATGTCCCATGTGATAGGCTTATAAACTTCTATTAAATTCTTTGAATATGTCTTCTATGCCTTCTCCTTTGCAATCTTTATCAAATTATCATAGTGTCCATCGAACTTATCAAGTGCTATTCTCAAATTTTCAATGTCATCTTTGTGCTGGAAAAAAATAGGTACTGGAAGAAATTTGTTCACAGTATCCATTGCTCTTTTAATTACTTTATCTTTTTTGTCTCCTTTCTATTCTGATCTTTCCTTGGCTTTGTTCAATGTAGTAAATGCCAATTTGACCAACTCAACGTCATCCATGCTATCAATATTTACATCACTACTTTCCAACAATGAGATGGATGATGTGTTTACCTCTTTCTTTTCATCCTCTTGTTGTTTTGTCTTCTGTTCTTCTTCATTTTTGTTCTCTACTTCCTCTTTCTATTCAGCTTCATCTGCTATAGAGGTGTCCACATTCCCTGCAAAAGGGTCCTTTTCATCTTGTGAAGTGTCAAGAGTCACTACCACACCAGAAACATAGAAATATGGTGGTAGCTCTACTTCACTTTTCTTAGCACTTGTCTCTGTTGCTTTTGATATTTCTCTCATTCCTAATTGTGTAGGCAAAGTGGTCTTAGGAGGTGGGGGCTTGTCAAAAGTAATATTCATTAGTATCCTCTCTAGTGACTTCTAAGTTTCCTTAGTGACTTGATCATACTTTCTCACCATCATTTTCAACAATCGTACTTTGGTCCTTAGAAAAGGTTTTAATTCCTTGTATATCTATCCCTTTCTTGTACGGATATTATAGACAACATGTTATCAATTTCCTAATTCTTGATTGTATCATCCTCAATTTGTGCTATGTTTTTTTCTTGTCTCCAATCTCCCATACAAATCTTTAGGTATACTTCCTTCAATTTCTAAAAGAGTCTTTTAGAAAGTGAGTAAATACTCAATCACAATGTCTTCAATCTTAAGCTTGTATGAATCTTAATACTTGTCATAATATTTGTCAATTGTGACCAGTTTACCTTATTCTATTTCTCTCTTCTCTATCATTTTCATGTCAAGCTTCTATATGTTCTTCTCTCTTTTCTCCCCTTCTCTTACTGTGCTCTTCTCTTTAGGCGATGTCTGCATGCTTGATCTAGTTACTCTAGG
>MU226771.1:600224-611019 GCA_018584345.1 Thuja plicata
AGGAAAAAAAGTGTAACCAAATATTGTGGTTTCACCTGGTAATGTGTACATTGATAAGGAGTGATAAATCCAGGTACAGTTGGATATCCAACATCGACTAAATAATATTTTCCTACATTAAAAAGTATATTGTTAAAATGTGAAACATTTGTCATATTTTTCAGTAACATACTATGTGAAATGATATATCAAGAGGAACTACAAGTGGATCTTCGCAACTGAGATTTGAAGCTAGAACATGGTTATCTACAATAGACCATTCCCAACCTATAAGAATGTATTGAAACTTATAATCAAACGAAGAGACATCGATAACATTTTGCACCAAGTTCCCCTTTCTATCATGATATTTACCCTGTAATTTGATATTGATAGTGACTGGTATATGGGTTCCATTAATTACTCCTATACAATATTATAGAAATTAAAAATTATAGTTAATGAATACAAAGTCATACGATAAACACTCAGGCAAAGAAATTTGTAGTGCTAGGGGATTTACCTTGATGTACAGATTGAAACAACCAATCCCACTAATTTTAGGAGGAGTGTTCGGACCAGGTGGTATAAAATAATCCACATGGAGTGCTAAGACAGCCGTCAAGACCATGTGGAAGCATCAACATACTATTTTTCCTTAGTAGCCAAAGCTATGGGCAATCTTATGATTCCTCATATTGGGGCCAAGGGTGTGAAGGAACAACACTAGTTGTTCTTATGAGTCTATGTTTATCGTATCTCCAATGCTTCCTTTTTTCTTTAGAAGATTGGCTAGCCAAAATAAGTCTCTTGTACTCATGTAAATAGGGTCATGGAAATCCACATCATTGGAATGAATAATGTGTTTATAAAAACCAAGTCCATCTCTTCTTTTCTTATGCATTTTCCATCTACCTTTTTATGTAGACATGGCTTTGGCTACCGCAAGGACAACAAGAACAACTAAAAGATGATGAGTGACTACGGTCTTCCTAATTATGTGTCCTTGAACACTTATATTGTTGGGAAGATCCATCACTAACCTAAAATGGGGATGGCAACAAAGATTTGAGATATAAAATAGCCACTAATAGATAGTAAGAGTTCAAGACAACAAAAGAAATGCAACAACATGATTTTTGTCTCATGTAATATGTCGATTAAGTTTAATATGATACTTTTGTTTGTATAATTTTGGATAGTTATTGTCTATACCTGTTGAATTTATTAGCATTATTACATTAGGAAATCAGTCAAAGTGATATTGGTCAATACTGATTTGCACAGACCATCTAATCACAAATGGACCAAATATAGTTTTAATATATTTCTACTCTACCTAGTACAATTTATGTAAATATCTCCAACACCTACTTATACTTGACATCATATATTTACATGCTCATGAACAAGATCATAAGCCCACCATTAACAATATATACCTATGAAGAAGATCATAAGCCCATCATATAATCCTATTGAATTTGTTAGCCCTTTTGCATTAGCATATTTTAATGGAATACACAAAGGAGTACCAAGTGATGAAGGAATACAATAGATCAATCATTTAGACAAATTTATATTGGTCAATGGTGATTTGGGTAGACCATCTAATTGTAAATGTAGATAATCTAATGGCTTCTCTGCCCAAATAACTAGTGATGATTACAAAGATATATATTTTTGTATTTTGTTTTCATATATAAATGGAGTTGATAATTATTCAAGTTGTCTTTGTAATCATCAATGGTGATTAGGAAAGAGAGTCATTATATCCCCAAGAGATGAACATGCAAAAGCTTTATACAATTTCACTTTTTCATAATCTACTTTTTATAATTTTTTTTGGGTTCTTACGCTTGATTCATCAGAATACTTTTCCCTCTTTTGTAAAGTATTTGGGCAGACGACGAAAGGGTTTTGCATTTTTCACATTTGTTGGTAAATGATTATTCAGTTCTTCTGGACAGTCCTTGGTGTGTTCCATCTAAATTTCCTAATGCAATAGGGCTAACAAATTCATGAATGTAGAGCATGTAATGACTACCCTGCTCAAATCACCATTGATGTTTAGAATATGTGATTTTTTTTCTAATCATCAATGGTGATTTGGGCAAGTCAAAACAACTGAAAAGCTTTATCATCTGCACTAGTTGTGGACATATACTACTATCATTGAAGACCAAGAAACCTCTTCTAGAGTAGGCATTTTGTCAAATACATTTCATAATTTCAGCATCTAATCATCAATGGTGATTGGGGCAGATCATCCAATCATAAATACAAATCATGTGATGGTCGCTCTACCAAAATCATATATGAATAAAACTGATAAGTCTATATTTGAGCATATATGAATTATTGATAGCAGGATATGTCCATAATTAGTATAACTAATGATAGTAATTATACATGATATCAAAGGGGTCTTATGAAAGGGATTAAAAGTAGAAGCTCTTAGCTGGTCTATTCATAGTTATCAGCAAAGTAGTCTTCTCAAAAGGTTCAGATGTATCAGAGGAGAAGTAGAAACTAACAAGCATCTTGAAGCTCTCAAATATGAGGAAGCACAAATAAAATTTACTTTCAAAGATCTAGAAATACCAGGCATCTGGTTTGGTTTTTGTAATCTAGATGTAAAAGTACTATGAATAGTGCCCTTATAAAATCTTCCCTACAACATATTTAGAAACAATAGGTACAACATATTTAGAAACAATAGGTACAAATAATCAAAAGCATAATCAAAATTAGAAATTTGTTTGATGTCAAAACTAAAAATGCCCTGACAGACCATATTGCGGCCCTGGACACAAAGTTGATGTGTTAAAGAGTCTTTTGAAAATTTCAAGGAGATGCGAGTGCTGGCATGGAACCAACATTCGCATTGCTTATGTCGTGATAAACAAGAATGCAATGAATTAAGCAAAGAGAAGTCGTATCAACTATAATGAAATCTCTTTAGTAAGGTTGGATTGTTACAATGCTCAGTGGTGTATGTTCTATAGCTAAATTGAATTTTTTTTCTACAAAAGGTGCTTGACTTTCTCTTTTGTGCACCTCTGAGAGAAAACTCTTATTTTCATAATTTTAAGGATTGGGTTTCCGAACTAGATAATAAAATAGGTAACAAAGGATGGAATAAACAAGAAAAATGATAATAGTGCATATATATTACTAAGTTCAAAATGGAAGTTCAGAAAAAAATTGTGGCCCCAGCCGAAAGAAAACCTTGTAATGATGACCGTAACTTTTCTCATACACGCTTAATATCTGTCACTTAAATAGAAAATTAAATGTTAGATGAGAAATATGCAAACAATTATATTTCTATTTACTAGGCAGCCTCGTGATTTGATTAAAAAAATTGGATTTTGCGAGGATATAAAATTGTCATAAATAGTATGAAGGTTTTGAGATGCTTTGGCTCAAGCTTCAAAAGAAAAAATGATGCTATTAGCCACCTGAGCTTGAGCTCAATTTTTGGATTTCAGTCTTTCGAGAATCCTGAGTTTGATCCAAAGATTGCACCCATTTCTAGAAAGATCACCCAGACTTGTTTAGAATATAGCCATTTCTAGAGTAATCACCCACCTTGTAATATATATGAGGAATTGAACTTTTATGAATGGGTAACATCCATTTATAAAAGGAATTGAATATTTGCAGAGACCTTGTTAATGGATACAACCCATTTGTAAGAACTGAACACTCATAGAACCTTGTTAATGGGTACTTTAAAAGGAATTGAACATCTTAGAGACCTTGTTTATGAGTGATACCTGTTACATTTGAACATCCATTGAGGCATTGTCGTAAGAGAAATTGATGATTTGTAGAGACCTTGTTAATGAGTAAGACCCAATTGTAATGGGTATCACCGAAGATTTCTAGAGAGTAAAAACCAATTATAGGAGGAACCACCCAATCTTGTCAATGAGAAACCCTCACAATCTCACCTTCGAATATCCTTCAAGAAACTTTGACCTACCCAAGTAACAGCTCATTTTGTCTGAGAGCATTGTTATGGAGACTAGCACCACACAGAAATTCCATCATGCAAGGAGGAGTAGTATGGGAGAAAGTACTAGACCCATAACCATTTCACCCAGTCACAGGAGAGGTGGGTTTGAGTATCATGAAGGGGAGATGCATGATAAACACAGCATTGCAGAAAGTAAATCAATGTCAAAATTCTTCTATGCACAATCCTCACAACTTCAATGCTCGGCACAATTCTACTGGAGCCTGTTCAACATCAGTTGGTAAACTTGAATCTCGTAAGGATACAAACAATTTGATGAGGTCCGATCTTCATGCAAAGAAGTTTGCTACTACTGATGAGTAAGATGTGGGTGAAATTTTTTTCTATTTTAAGTTAGAACTTTCATACCAGTTTCTATGATGATAAGTGAGGAAAAATGTGTTGCTTGTGAAAACAATTGTTTTGATATTAATTGACATATATCAAGAATATGTGCAAATCCACAAATTTCTCTTTTAGATAAAAAGCTCAATAACTTCAAATTTTCCTTGTTAGCAACTATGGTGTAATGGTTACCTCGAAATTTCAACCCCTACTAGGGATCCTTTGAATAGTGTTTATCTTATGAATTGAAATCATTTTATAATCTTACTATATTTTCAGAATTTTTTAAGTCAATTTTATATATGATTAAAATTTATTTCATTGGTTCAACAAGGTCTTAAAAACAAATAGATTAAGTTCTAGATCAAGATCAACTCCTCGTTTTTACGTAGAAGACTTAAAACCTGAGCGATATAGGAAGTACATTAAGACCACTGGACTTGAGCAAGCAAGAATTAAAACCCAAGGCTGAAAAGAAGACAATGAATTGAACAAGCACACTGTAAAGATTGGACTTGACAGAGAATTACTCAAGGCTGAAAAGACGACAAATGATTTGAACAAGCAGACAATAAAATTTGATACCACCAACAAAAATGTGAATGAATTGATTGCCAGTTGCAAAAAAAGGTGAAGGTGGCTGGGTTGACAGTATGATGATGGATGGCTCAGAGTGCGTATCCCCCGATGTTATATTTTTCTCTAGAGCAGATATGTCTCCCAAAGTTGCCAAATTCACTCCAATAGAAACTATTTATAGCAAGGATAACTCTGTAGGAGCTTTAGAAATACCTCATCAAGTGTTGCCACACATAGTACCCCTATGTCTGTAAAATATTCGCAATTTGATTACTAATAATTTTAGAATAATACTGAGCATTGCTGATAATCGCATTAGCAATAGTCATATAATAACCTCAAAAACCTCACAACCCTCATGCACCAAATCTCAGTTTTAGATCACTGGCAGCGAACAAGACTCAAACAGAGTGCATCAGATGTTAAACAGAATGCTTCAAGAAATATAGGTGAATACAGTGTAGCAGACAGAGAACATACCCCGAGGACAACAGAACCGTTCCAACCGAAAACCCTCAGTCGTTCCACAGAAAACCCAACAGAGTTCGTCTCTGGCACAAACGCTTTTGGAAAAAATGCAGTGATGAATAAAGCATACGGACTTGAAATGTTAATATTTTTGTACGGATCTGAAATGCTTTCAAAATGGGGATTGAAAAATCTAGAATTCGAAGATGTATTCCCAATTCCACCTATTCCTCTTTGCAATACCAAAGTAAAGATTGATTAAATTCCAAATTAAATAATGTCAATTCTGCCTCATTTCCCACAACCAAACAAGCCTAAAATTATGCCAAATGTGAGAGAAGATATAAGAACAGTGAATATCATAGTAGTTTATGTTGCAGATCTAGTTAAGCCAGTTTAGACGACGTAGAGTTATTGGTAATAATGGTGTTCCACAAAATGAATATTTATTTCTTCCAGTTATCTTGTATGTCAAAGCTGCAAATAAAATGTTCATTACCTTTCGTCTATCTTCAACAATCTTAGCTTCCGAATCACTTGTCCCATAAGCTTACTGAATTCTTTTCAAGAAAATTATTTCTTTACGCTCTTGCAAAGATCCCTTTGCTTTCTGAATACTGACCCCGTTTTTGGCTTGCTATAGTTCTTTTTATATAGAAATATTTGACATTCTATAATTACTCCCAAATGGGGGTTTTAATTTGCGGAGGAAATAGTATAGGCCTAATCATAGTTTTCTCTTCCTGACAATTAAAATAATTATTGTTAAAGGGCCGTTTTGTGGGCAGCTTGAAATGGCCTCCGAAAACAATTTGACTTCAATTGTCTTGAAATTAATTTAATTAGTCTGTCTTCCGATGAGCCCATATACATGCAAAGGTTTATAAGCATATATAGTTTAAAAAAATTATGCATACTGTTAATGATATATATTTAACAATTTTGGTCAGAAATATATGATCATATAAGATTTAATTGCTCATCCATATCCAAATCAAGGTTTAGTGTGTTCCGTTTCATCCGACTTCCAAATTCCATCATGCAACAAAATAACCATTGTAAGTAATGTCTTTTCTCTTCACTTGATTAGTGCAATCAAGCAACATTCCGTATTATTTAATTATTAAAGTTGATGGGAAGAAATACATCGTATCAGAAGATTCTCAGCAAGAGCCAGGCCCAAAGCCAACCCTATTGTTTACATTGTCGAAAACCACTGTAATACCCTGTTGCTGGACATTCCCAATGATATTCACGGCATCATTTACAGAGGGTAAAAAGGGAAAACACACCACATCTTTTGCAACTTGAAGCAGTGTTCCCACAGCGGGGACATCGAGGCTGGCATTGCCTTTGAAATGAAGAGTAACAGTAGGGATCTTCACAGACATCACGCTGGATAACTGGTAGCACGGTTGAAACTCTCCGAATGGCGAGGCGGGCTTAACAGCGGGCGCGAATGTCTTCATCTTTTGTTCGAAGGAACTTCGCAGGGCATCGTACACAGGTTTCACTAGCTGGCTAGCCATTACAGCAGTGTCAATATACGTTATTGTTGGCAGAGCACCAGGAACCTGCAAGTTCACGCGTAATCGTTCGCCTCCCACGCTGATACCTTCCAGTCCCAAGAGGTACGCACTCGAAGCAAACTCGGGCTCCTTTAGCATGGGTGTGAAGACCTTCACAGAGGACGGAATGGAATCCTTCCCTAAACAGAGCGACCCTGTCGCGCGCACAGACAGGTAATTGGGAAGACAGTAGGAGAACTGACCACCCGCCTTCTGAGAAACTAGGGAAAGGCCACCCCTTCCCAACCCCAAATGCCCGGATGTTGCGAACTGCCTGGGTGGGGCGAAGCTATATGCGCATCCCATGTGTAATTCGTTGAAGGTATTGCCCCCCACCTGCAGGGTCTCTGTGATATAATCTCCCTCTGATCCTTGGGCGAGACCATTTGTGTCCCTGTAAGTGCAGGTACCCCAATTGTCACATGTTGACTCAAAGTCCTTTGGATCGGATACCAGAGGTGGGCATTTTGATAGCTTACAAGCCACTGACCTATACGAGGAGGATTGCTTAGGGACGTACATGGGAAACTTTGCATTAGAAGCGCAACCCTTGCATGGGTTGCACTGAATCCATGATAGGGAGCTCAACGTGTCAATTCCCATCAGCTGATTCTGAGCCGGTGTTCCAATGGAAATTCCTACAGTATATTCTGGACCTTCTATTTCCTTCCCAGAAGTAACGGGAGTGCTGAGGGCAACTGTCCCTAAAGGAGAGGATGTAGCATTATCAGTGCTGGGAAAGCGGGTAAGGATGCGGTTAGCATATTTATCCCTTTGAAGCCCCTTGTTCAATACATCCGTCCAGCTTGAATTGTAGGCTAGATTGAGATGAGTAATTAGCAGATTTGCCCCTCCTCTTCCTACTTCTTGGAACGCCAGTACCTCGCTTGGGCTCGTAGCCGAGGCATTGATATCCGTCCCCTCTTCAATGCGAAATGTATTCACTCCAACCATGTGGTACTTTTCCTCTGTAGTTCTGCATTCACAGCTGGGAGAGCGGAGAAAACAACAAAGGAGAAAGCAAAGTGCAAAGACCAAAGCTTGCTTATTCATCGCCATTGCTTGCAACTAGGGGATTGAATCGCTGTGTTGCTTCTCCAGAATGATGGGTTTAAATAGGCTGGATGGCGACGAAATTACCTTCATTAACATCACAACTGCGGATTATTATTAAATATTGTCAGCGTCAACAAATTAAATTTTGGTACCACCAATATTGAATGGGGTCAGGTAATAATAATAATTTGTGAGCAGGTTGTTATATTGGTATTGATTTTTAATTTCCAACATAATGATAGCATTTTATAATTACCAATAATTACAAATAAGAATTAAGAAAAATGATGATAGATTATAAAATGTGATCTACAATATGATATAATTAAATAAAATAAATAAATAATAGTATTTAATTTGTAAATTATAGAATCTTATATCAATGAAGGTAATAGTAATTATAGTTAATTTTAAACAGCTTGTTATAGTGGGATTGATTCCTACCTTACTAGATAATTATAGGATAGAATTCCATGATAAATATTAAATGTATCACAATATGTATAAAAATAAATACACATAGGACATGTTAATGGGCCTTGTAGGGATAATCCTAAGCTGAAAAGAAAGAAGGTTTGTTGGCAACCACCAGAGGAAGGATGGGTGAAAATCAACTTCGATGGTGCTGCCCGGGGAAACCCAGGGATCTTTGGATGCGGATGTATTGCAAGAGATTGTCAGGGCAATATTCTTGCCTTTATGTCCAAATGCTTGAAGGATGATACGAATAATGTGGCTAAATGTGCAGCGGCTAAAAAGGCTTTAGTCTTAGGAGCCAAACTGGGAATTCACAGAGTGCACCTTGAAGGAGACTCAAAAATAATAACCAATGGAATATCAAGAGCGAAAATGGTAGCGTGGCACCTTGACAAACACATACAACAGATTCGGGGCCTATTACAAGAGTTCAAAGACTTCAAGGTATCCCATGTTTACCGAGAAGCGAACAAGGTGGCCGATAAGCTGGGTAATATGGAGGCGAATGCAAATTTTGGGACTCAATTTGAAATACATGAAGACTTTAGGAGTCTTGAATTAGTATAGAAGAGGATGATTAACTTAATACCCCACTTAAAACATCAAACTGGAGGAACAAAGGAGTATTAATCTGTCATCATGCTCATTGGCACTCAAGTTTATATCATGTCTTAGCATGTGAAAACATTTGCACTCATTAATTGGTACCCAAGGAATGAAGTTCTTGCAGATTGTTTGAAGAAGGTAAAGTTATGCAGGGGAAGGAGACCAATCTGCGCGGTTCTGTGTGCAGAGGAGAAAATGGAAGCCAACTTTGTGCTTGAGTCTAATAGGCAAACACAAGCGTACGAGGGAAAGATCATGCCAAGGAGATTGAAGAACATCTTCATGTTTGATGTTGTGGATTTCATGGATGGCATTCACCAGATGTTTGGGATGGAGTATTTGGAATCCTACTGGAGGTGACGCTCCAACTTGAATGTGGCCTCACTCTTCGTAGCACTGGCACTGTCCATGGGAGAGACCAAGGAGGAGGTCCTCAGGGTAATGGAGGCTTGTGTTGACCCACAATGGTTGCTGAGTTTGGAATAAATTGTTGACAGAGCGGTGTTGGGGGAAGGACTGGAAATGGGGCTTGAGCCATGGAGGTGAATAGGAGGAGGGGACACATCGATTTAGCCTCTGGTTGTCGGGTTTGCTTTGAACCCACAAGGGGTGCACATACCGTAGGCAGAGAAGGGCTGGAAGAAGATCATTTCATATCTACAGGAGAACATTTGGGAGAAGTGTGAAGGAAGGAAGGGCTTCATGAAATCGATGCCATGAAAGAGTGTAACTGCACCGGGCCAGCCACTACGACACCAGATAGAAAGGAAGACACAGAAAATGGTGGGCACTAGCGGAATGGGAATCTCAGAAGGTGCCAACCCCTCTGGCATATCAAGATTAGTGCAGGATGACAACACCATTCCCAATTTCTCGAGGGAGGAGGCAGCACAATGGTTTAAAGAATAGGCATGAACGCTGGGGAAGATGGTGTATTTTGTGATTCTGGGTTTGGTGGATGTTTGTCTTGTTGGGTAGGGAGTTCATGCCTTTTTTGCATTATAAAATGACTATATGTATAGGTGTTTATGGGAGTAGGGAAGTAATATATTTGTAATACGGTAGCCAACCATGAAAATTGGATTTTTGATGTTATCCCTCTTTTATTATTAATACAAAATAATGTTGCCGATCAAAAATTAAATAAATACACATAGATATATAATTTGTTGAGGGATATGTTCTTTTGTCGTTTTCCTTCTATGCATTTTTGGACTATAGTTGGTGATATTTTTTCCTTGATTTATGGGTGTTGTTTTTCTTTTCTCTCTTATCTAGCATTGGCATGGAGCGAGGTAATCCTTTGGGTGTAGTAATCTTTGGAGCTGTGGATACCTTTGATCTTTCTTCCTCTTTGCATGCAAATTCCAAGAAGCATATGAATGAAATTTTTCTATGAAAGGGATTATATAATCAAAGAGTTTTACCAAAATAAAGATTATGAACATCTATTTAAAGAGGATTCAATTTCATTTTATTTTAGTGATTCAATTGGATTTAATGTTGGAGGGTGTTTCATATTAGAGCAATTATGCTCTTATTTGTAAGCTTATGGGGCTTTGTCTTTCCTTGTTGGTCCTAGGGTCTTGGGTGTTATGAGTTTTTAACCATAAGGGAGATATGGAGATATTAATGGATCCCCATAATAGGGAGGGTGGGGTTCCCAATAGTTGACCTTTCTTAATTCTATACA
>MU226771.1:615567-637934 GCA_018584345.1 Thuja plicata
ATATTTGAAGGAGGGAGTGGTATTATTGAATAATTCAAGAGACATAATTATATGAGCCCCTTCCAAAAATGGACATTACTCAGTCAAGTTGGGGTATGAAGCAATCAAAAAGAGAAACCTATAGGGGATTCCATAGAGAGTGTATATTTTTTTCTTGAGTAGTATGGTCCAACCAAAGGCGGGTATTTTTATATGGTTGGTCCTTATAAAGAGAGCTCTCACTAGTGATAGGATAACTCAATTACACATTGCTGATCAGTTTTAATGTATTCTTTCTTCCTCTTCTTTAGAGGATGCAAATCATCTTCTTCTACATTTCCCTTATCCTTTATGGTGCTGGAAATTTATTATAGAAAAACTTTATTTCATGTTCCATTAACTTGTAGAATGTGGGAGTTACTTTAGTCATGACCCTTGTTGTGTAATGAATCTTTCACTTCAAAAATTTGGGTGTTTATCCCGTCTATTGTTATTTAGTCATTATGGTGGGATAGAAATAAGCATATTGTTAGGAAAGTACCAGCTTCAACACAAGATTTACAAATCAAGATTGAAGAATCAATATATGAGGCTATTATGGAACATGTTCAAAATACCAAAACATGTGCATCTATATTTTCTTCCTAGGATAACAAGATCCATCAAAATTCCATGTCACTTTTGTCATCAAGGCAAAAAATATGGGGTCAATAGAAGGCTCATGTGCATATTGCCTTCTCTTGGTATGCTTGTGGCCATCATTAAGGAACTATTAAATACTTATAAATTCATGTGTAGGTTTGAAAGAAGATTTTTTTGATGGTTTTTCTTCCCTCGATCTTCACAAGGACACAATCTCTCATCTTTTCTTTACCCTTCATCTTCACCTTTAGTGGATGGTGACAAGTATATTAGTCTTAATTTTGAAAGGGAGTCTACATATGGATTAGTCTATTTTCTTTTATCCATGATAACATGACTAAAAAATTTTGATGTGTGTTTGCATGTAGAAATTAAACATAGTATACTAGTGTTTTTTACTTTTCTCAAATAGAAGATAAAAAGCATCAAAATTTTCTTTGAAAATTAGAAGGACTCCAACTACCAATGGAGAAATTGAGAATTTTTAGAAGATGAAACATCAAAATAGAACACGAACATCTAAAGGAAGCTACTGAGGTTACCTCAAAAGCCCAGGAAGAGACTTTGGTATCTCTAGTTGAGGTAATATTTTTATAAGGTATATATATATGATTTATAACTTCATTTTACTTTGTCAAATTTATTTTTAAAAGATAATAAATTGTAATTTATTTTGTTCATTTAACAATTTTTATTATCTGAATATAATAAAAAACATTTATATGATTTATGAAAAGAAATAAATTTGGCATTTCAATGAGCTTCTCAATCCTTTTTAACTTGTATATAGAATAAATACTAGAAAGATATAATTAATTGGTTTGTGGTCTCTATTGTTTATCGTACTTGTTTCATGGTGCTTATTTGATTGTTAATAAAGTTCACAATCAAAAGTTTGGCTATGATTCTTCTTTTGTTCTAGTCATTGATCTTAAACCAAACCAGGCTTAGAAAGTTTACACCCTTGACTTGTTTGAGTTTGGTAGTAGAGAATTTTGAATCTGTTAAAAGTCACAAATTTTGGTAACCATATAATTCTAAGATTTCACATTAGGGAAAAATATTCAAAAAGCCGCAACTAAACTCTATTTGGATGAGTTTTTCTACCATGTTTGTGTGGGATAGAAAGAAGTGTATTGTTGGGAAAGTATTAGCTTCAGTACAATATGTTCAAATCAAGATTGAAGAATCAATATCTGAGGCTATTGTGCCACATGTTCAAAAGACCAAAACATGTGCATCAATTGTTTCTTCTTGGGATAGCATGATCCTTTAAAATTGGACTATAATTAAATTTACTTTCAATGAATAGAAGTGACATGTCCAAAGGATAAAATCAATAGGAATGAAATCAGGTGGCAAGCGCCTAATCACCCATATGTAAAACTGAATTTTGATGGTGCCTCTAGGGGCAATCCTTGAGTCTCATGTGTGGGTGTGTTTATAAGGAACATACGTGGTGAACTCGTTCCTGCTCAAGTCATTTCAGTCAATAATGGAACTAATAATTGAGCAGAATTTTTTTCCCTTCTACATGGTCTTCTAATGGCACAAAGATTGGGTATCTCTCTTCTACATGTTGAGGGAGATTCCTTGTTAAATATTGAAGGCTCAAAAATTCATTTATGTCAAATGAGAAGGTCAATTATATCTTACAATAAGCTTGGGCCATATTGGATACCTTTCAATTATATGTTATTTCCCATACATAGAGAGAAGGGAATAGATTGGTGGATTGGATTGCAATTATAGCTTGTAATTTTGGCAAGCTAGAGTTCAACAGTGATAGTGAAACAGTCCATGTATTCCAAGTGGAGTTCAATGGTGATAGTGGAACAATCCATGTATTCACATATTTTGAGTTGATTCTAGAAAATGAAAAATGCTTAAAATATTCATAGTAAGATAACTATTCTAGGATTTGTCTAGGGTAAAGTGCTATGTTAAAATGATTGCCTATTGGTGGATGCAAGACAATACAATTTTTTGATGAAGGTGCGTAATTTTCTCATATGAATCTTAAAAGATTATCAATGATATATAATCATGAAAAAATACATAATTATAGAAAAGGATTGGTCTTAATGGATCAATTAAGCATAATGAAAATGCAAAGGTTGTTTAACCAAGACTAAAAACTCAACAAAGTTTTGATAATCTTAGTTGACAACCTGAATATTAGGGAGAAAAATTAGTGGTGGTCGTAAATTTGAATTAGAGTTTTGAATTAAAGAGTTGGAGGTCTGATTGATATGGCTTCTTAAATTACGGTAATGTCAAGCAATAGATGAGCACATGTGATGCCAATCATTTTCTTAACTCCTTTTCTCGTGGCCTTTGTATTAAATGGCATGTTAGATACAAATAACTTGACACAGAATTTTGAGTCAAATATTTAAATAAGGATGATGTTTACTTGTGACATCTATCATTCTAAGGTGAAGATATAATGAATGCAAAAAATATGTTGAGGGTAAGAGCATTTATTTTAAATAAATCAACAACAATGTATGGGAAATAAATTGTGATCAATTTTTATAGGGCGTACATATTTCAAATTGATGTGTAGTGATGAGGTGAACATTTAAAACTGGTCATTTATCTTCATCTACTTTCTATCAAGGTTGTGGTGATAATTTTGTGGCATGTCATCCGCAATTTGATTTTTGAATTTTTTTTATCGGTATTGATTGAAATATTTGTATGCTACTACAGTTCCTATTAAATTGCGTTTTATTGGGTAATGATGGAATTGTTTTTCACAATCCAAATCCAAAGTCTCGTGAAATCATCAGATGTGAAGGTAGGGAAAAAATCTTAGTTACACATGCGAATACATGTGTCACTCTAAAAATTACAAGATTGTCAAAAGGAAAGTACTCCTCCAAATTTGGCAAAAGTAGTTTTTATTTTATTTTATCAAAGCCTCCAAAGTATAACAAATGCGTGAATTTTTTCCATTTATAAGGTATAAACTAATGAGTGTAGTACGATGAAAAGTATTACAGGTACTGGTCTCATAATTAGCATCATTTTATTGACAGAGTGTGGGTCTTTAAATTTCATCACAATGAGTTCAATGACTTCATCTAGTATCCTTCAAGTTCCCAAAATATAAGAGTGTGAAGGGTGTCAAGTTTCCATGCAGAGGAAAATGGAGTACCACCCTCTCAAAATTCATGACATCTTACCTCTAGATGATGAGGAAATTCCATTCATGGAACTAATAAGTGATGAGGATTTGAGCTCTCTGTTTAACATTCACTATGATACATGTAGGACAACTATCAGGTGCATTGTTGGGGAGGACATACTTTCTGCTTTGGCTCATAGAATCTTGTTCCCTCATCAAATTCTCTATCTTTATTTCAAATTTGGTTCACTTAGACCAATCATTCACTGTTGTTGAATTATTGTTGAGCTTTGTGTTAAGTAAGGGGTTATATCCAATGATTTTCTCCTTCCTTCAATACAAAGGTATGATCTTTGGAATGGCCAATGATTTGTGGGAGGATTATTTCCCTGTATTCCTTTACTATCTAGTCCTACTTGTGTTTTGTGTTAAGAAAGGGGTTGTATCCAATGGTTTTCTCCTTCCTTCAATACAAAGGTAGGATCTTTGGAATGGCCAATGATTTGTGGGAGTATTATTTCCCTGTATTCCTTTACTATCTAGTCCTACCTATGCTTTAGTTTATATAAATATAAAGTGGCTTTAGAGAGCCGTGGTTTTTGATTCATTGAGAGTGCATTGCGTAGGAATAGGGGTGTTCTAGGTCATTCACTTGTCAACCACATTAGGGATAAGCTCTCTTCTATTTATTTTTTTCTACATCAACATGCTCATGCTCTGATAGTTCAACTAGCATTTGTTTTGGAGTTCCCAAACCTTAACATAGTTAAATTGCAGGATAATGAAGCTGAGTGTGATTATATAGATGTTTCAAGTGCAATGGTTGCAAAGGCTGGGTTGGTGGCTTTCTCTCACATGCCATATATATAGAGAAATAAAGTATATACTTTAAAATATTTACTTTTTTTAATGGATATTCGACTCTAGCAGTTTATATCGACTTGGGTAAGAAGGTATAAATATTTTTTGCGTGGGTCCAATTCAAGATTGCAAATTTTGTTGAAGATCTTCAAGGGCACTTTCATAATCTTGAAAGGATTGATTTGCGCAGCCTTCTTGTGAGGGCTTCATTGTTTGGTGAATTCAAATATTATTTCTAGGGATATAAAAGCCCTATTTTGATGTTTTTATCATATGGTTGAATGTTTAAGCCAATAGTATAGGTTTAGGGTTAAAAATATAATATATCGTCATTAATTTATCAGCATAGGCTTCTGTGTGGCTAGTTAATAAATTTATTTAAACTATGTAAATCTTCTTATTATTAATATATTATATAGGCTTAATGCATTTTTTTGAAAGAAAAAAAAACATTACTTTTTTATAGCCTTATTTACCTTAGTGCTCTTGAGGATAAGGTTTTATCTTTCCTCTATAATATTTTTGTTTGAGATATCAAAAAATGGGGAGTTGGAGGTGAATCTCTTTTGTGAGCATTTTATGACAACATTTCCCTTACCACTCAAAATATTAAAATGGGAATTGCCATGGGTTGTAGTGATTTCTTGGTTTTTATTTGGTGTTATTTTAGGGCCAATGTCTATCATTCCTCGTGTAAATTTATATATCTTTGGAGAAATGGTTAGCACATTGTATATTAAAAAAACATAGGAGGAAGGAGGATCATCTTTAAAAAAAATCTCTTGGAACTAGTAGCGGATGGAAATTTTTAATATCGCTAGATGGAGGGTTATGAGGTAGATGACATTAAGAGCATGGGTGTTCTCCAACCAGTAGCTATAAATGACATAATTTAGGCCCACGTGTAATGGATTTTAATATGTGATTAGATTAAATAATTTTCTCTAAATATACTCCATAGTGAGAGAACTACTAACCATGCTCCTAACCCTTCTAGAAGGGAAGGGTTGTTAGGATTGGATAATATTGAGAGGGGGGGTGAATCAGTATTATAGCACTTTATTAAATTCTTCAACCATTTAAACACTAATTATAAACTTGCAGCAAAGAAAAGAACATAAGCATATGACATAGTACTCATAACACCATATTTTGTTTTCAAGAAAACCTTGGCCAAGGGAAAACCCCAGTGGGGATGGTACCCACAAGCATGTACTAAAGTGTGATGTCCCTATTAGGAGACCTAGTCCTATTAGGAGCTGAATATTACATAGAACATTTCCTTGTTAAAGGAATTACAACCCTGTTAAAGGTTCACAACACCCTGCTATGTGCCAAATGAGCTTACATCTCTTACAAAGTAATTATGTTTACAAAGTGTTCTCAGTCATCAACAAAAGAAGCAACACTGGTGCGTAGATAGTTCCTTTATAGTTCTTCAATGATCTCTGTCATTCTCGGCTCTACTATTTGCTCAACCATTCATCCAACTAACCATCAACAACATGTATCTTTATCAAAAAGAGGTTACATATATATCTCACAATTTTACTAAGTCAGCTCCCAATATTAATATTATAAATATTACAAAGTTGGCCTTTAATCCAAAATACATTTAATATAGTAAATATCAAATGTGTAGTCGGCGCTCTTGCAAAGTCAATGTGTAGGTTATCAACAACCAAAATCCAACTTCAATTTCCTAGAGTCCAAGTCATACTCCCTTAATCTTCGCTATTTTCGAACTGCTCTGTATCGTTGTTCTGCTGTAGTATGTTTGTCTTCAATTATTTCTAACTCACCGTAGACATAACCAAAACAAAATATATCCTAGGTGGAGGTCATACATACCCCATACTGTCTTCCTCTAATTTATCTTTCCCTAATTCATCGATCTCGATCTTTGATATCCAAAATAATTTTGTATCTCTCCTTCTATACTTAGTCAATTTCTGAATCAGCAAAACTTACCTTTATAGGAATCGGCCTGAAACCCAGATGTGTTGCCATAAATGACAACCAAATCATGAATCAAATTTACAAAATTGATCACTTGCCAACAATATCTCCCTTTGGCATTGATGGAAACACTTAGAAAAATGAGTAAGTGTTCCAAAAAAAAAGCTATCTACTCTATATTCTTTCCTTCCTCTTCTTGTCTCTTCTCCCATATTATATTTTTCTTTTCTCTCTTTTTATATATACATATTTTTTTATTGACTATTTCTTTTCTTCTTCTCTATTCTCCCCCTTTGACAATGGTGACAAAGGTGCATACAAAATAATAGGTTTTAGTGCTTGCTCACTAGTTTCAGAATATCTTGAAAGGAATCTTCCAAGATCTTCACTTTTGCATTTTATGTTTTGAACAATATTTGGCTAATATGAATTAACCCATTCAGTGCAAATGATGTGCTGTCATCTTCTTTCAATTTTGTGAGTATAGATATAGTCATTGAATCTGTCACTTTCTCGAAGTCTGAGAGATGAACCTCAAGTATGGATAGCTTAGGAGTGATAAAGCTCTTCAGCAAATTAAATCTTGTCAATACTCTCCCTTTCTCATTATCCAATACATAGAGTTTAGCCAAAATTCTTGTGACTTCCTTGTCTAACTCTATTGTAGATTGTGAATATGTTTCACAACCGTCCATCATACTATTTAGAGTTTCCCTCTCTATGGAAATAATGTCTTCTACATTCTAAACATGCCTAATTGTATCCCTGCAATAACTAAATAGTTTTCTCCCATGTCCAATGCAACTCTTTGCATTTTTCAAACAATTTTTCACAATGCCTAAGTCCCATGTGATAGGCTTATAAACTTCTGTTAAATTCTTTGAATATGTCTTCTATGCCTTCTCCTCTACAATCTTTATCAAATTATCATAGTGTCCATCAAACTCATCAAGTGCTATTCTTAGATTTTCAATGTCATCTTTGTGCTGGAAAAAAATAGGTACTGAAAGAAATTTGTTCACAGTATCCATTGCTCTTTTAATTACTTTAGCTTTTTTGTCTCATTTATGTTCTGATCTTTCCTTGGCTTTGTTCAATGTAGTAAACTCCAATTTGACCAACTCAACATCATCCATGCTATCAATATTTACATCACTACTTTCCAGCAATGAGATGGATGATGTGTTTACCTCTTTCTTTTCATCCTCTTGTTGTTTTGTCTTCTGTTCTTCTTCATTTTTGTTGTCTACTTCCTCTTTCTATTCAGCTTCATCTACTATAGAGGTGTCCACATTCCCTGCAAAAGGGTCCTTTTCATCTTGTGAAGTGTCAAGAGTCACTGCCACACCAGAAATAGAGAAATATGGTGGTGGATCCACTTCACTTTTCTTAGCACTTGTCTCTATTGCTTTTGATATTTCTCTCATTCCTAATTGTGTAGGAAAAGTGGTTTTAGGAGGTGGGGGCTTGTCAAAAGAAGTATTTATCAGTATCCTCTCTAGTGACTTCTAAGTTTCCTTACTGACTTGATCATACTGTTGCCCAAATTTCCCATTCTGTGCAATTTGGCCTAGTTTGCCCTGTCTGGCAATCCTCTGTCATGTTTTTCAGGTCTTCAGCTCAAACTTTGCTCTAAACCCTTAAAACCCCTAAAAAACCCTAGGTCTCTTATGCAAATGATGAAATAGCCCTAAGCCTTGCAACGTTATGTTTTGCAGTTACCTTTTCTGAGTCACTTAGAGCATGTGTCAAATTTCAGTCATGTAATCACGTGACCCTGGGTGAATATTCCTTTTCTTTCCCCGACTTTGCGATTTCTTTGTGTTGCGTAGCCTGGTAACAAATTGGAATATTCCTTCTGCTTTCCAAGACTTAGCGATCTCTTTGTAGTCAGGAAGTTGCCAGACCCATGTTATAAGCCTTTGTGGAAGCTGGGACCCATCCCTCAGTCGGGTAATCGCAAGAGCCTCAGTGAATATTCCTTTTCTTCCCCCGACTCTACATTTCATTGTGTCGCATGGTCTCAGAAAAATTTCAAATATTCCCTCTACGTTCTCAGACTTAGCGATTTTACCTCAGTCGGGAAGTCGCCAGATGATAATGTTACAAGTCTTATGAAGAGGGGGCCCACAACTCAGTTGGGTGGTCACGTGAAGAATTTAGCAGTTAGTAAAATGTCTCCTGACTTCGCGGTAGCCTTTGGTCGCATTGTCGCCAGATCAGGTCATAGTTAGCAGTTAAACAAGCCTTCAGTCGAGTGATCACAGAATGATCCTGGCAGTTAGGAAAAGTTGCTTAGACTCTGTGACTGCTTCAAGTTGGGATGTCACTAGAACAAGTGGTGACTCAGCTCCCCAGTGTGCAACGGATAAACCAGTGGCTGTGTGACATGTGTCATATGGCGAGTGGATGCTGATGTTAGTCCGGTGATCGCTAGATGGAGGAAAAGTATTCAGTGACTATGAGACTAAGTATTCTTTCCCTTCAATCGCAGGATCACAGAAGGATTTAGGGGTATGCTCAGTTATTAAGCGACTTAAAGACAGCCGTCAGATGCAAAGAACAGAGGATCCAACGGTGGTCGCATAGTCTGGGAAACAAAGTGTTCTACAGGTAAGGTCCTCCGGACTTGGTGATAGGGGGTTTTCACGTAGTTGGTAGAAGATTTAAGGGACACTTAGGAACTATTTGAAAAGGGTCAAAGGCTCAGACAAAGATCTCCCGACTTGGCGACTCATCGTTGTTGTGTGGTCTCAAGACAGAGAGAAGACATTCAGCGACTACAAGACAACCATAGCAGTCAAAGGAAATAGTTAGTAGCAAGGTCACGGGATGGATGGTGAGTTAAGGTTATCTCCTTGTGACTTTGATTTCATATAGTCTTGATGTCGCCAGATCATGACTCAGGTTTGCCAAGGGTTAAAAGAGATACATTGTCACCAGGTCGTGAAATATAACTGTGGTTAGTGTCTAAGTTCAGCGACAAGGAGACTAACAGGCAGTCGCGTAGTCGCCTGACCTGGAATTTGAAAAATGGTGGCAAAGTTTTACACTGTGAATCGCTCGACAGCCATGCTTCCAGTTGTCAGAGCCCAGGTTGTCTCAGTAGCAGAAGAAGATGTTTTGCTCAGCTTATAGGATTTCCAAGGATCAGAGGGTTCCAATTGCAGAGGATTATGCATAGATCATTCTCCCGATCTTTATTTGTATTTGTTTCAATGTTAGTGAAAAGGAGGAGATTCAATGTGTTGCAGGGTAGAGCAGAGTTATGGCTGAGTTTCCAGAAGTGCCAAGAAGCTTAGAGAATAAGTCTTGGGCGATGATAAGGAGAACACTTGGCTATGCACTGTTCATAGACAAGAGGGACATTTATTATAGAGGAGTATAGGTGAATAGGTGTGCATGACTATTCAGAGTAAATATAAATGCTACTAGCCGCCGTCTACCAAATCTGATTGCAGTCGCCAGATCGAAGAGGAGCAAGAAAATATCTATGAATATCTGTTTGACTTGGTCATTCTCCACCGCTTCTTCTCTCTCTTTTCATCTCTCCTATAATTTTAGGGTTAGGGTTTTCCAAGACCATCTGAAGCTTGTTGGATCCTAAAAGGATTCCAAGATGGTCATAGCCCTATATATAGCTGAAAAGTTGTAATTGCAAGGGGTTCTTCTTCCTTTTGTTTTTGCTATTTTTGTAACTTTTCTGAGTTCTTGACAGAGACAAAGAGATTTTGTAACCTAAGAGTTCATTTTATGTAGAAGGCATTCTTTGTGACATTTCTTTGTCCTTGGTGTATTTTTTGTATAAGTCTGTAACTCATTGTGGAAGATAATATACAGAGCTTTAAGTTCTTGGATCAATTTGTTGAATTGTGTCAGCCTTGTCTCTTTTCTGTTTGTCTGTATGCGTCTTGATGGTTGATGGATTAACTGTGGATGATTTCATTCCTCTTAATCAGTCCCTTCATAGCATCTATTTGCAGAAGAGTATGTCTGCTTGCAAGTTGTAACTAGTGTTTTACTGTTTAAGCTGTTAACTGTGAAGAAGTCTTTCCTTTTAGCAGGTTTAATCATAACCTTGTTATGAAATATTGATGCATGCCTATAAAAGAGATTTGTGCTTTATCTCCAATTCAAATTTAGTTGACCCCGGACTTAATCCTGTGTGTGTTATGTTTTCATGCCAAATTTGGTGCATCACCTAGTAGGTAGTTTGCTTTCAGTCATTTCACTTTCCAAGCAATCCTTCTATCCCTTTTCCCCTCAAGTTTACTTTCCTGTTTAGAAGAAAATTAAGGTGATTATCCAAGAGGAACCGGCCTAGAATCTGGAGGTCTCATCTTATTTAGCATAGGTCCCACAACCTGGAGATGATTCCCTTGTTATACTGGATTATCAAGACCAAGAGAGCTTGAGATCAGAGGCGCAAATTCAGTGTATAACACATACTTCCTCACCATGATTTTCAACAATCTTACTTTGGTCCTTATAAAAGGTTTTAATTCCTTGTATATCTATCCCTTTCTTGTACGGATATTACAGACAACATGTTATCAATTTCCTAATTCCTGATTGTATCATCCTCAATTTGTGCTATCTTTTTTTCTTGTCTCCAATCTCCCATACAAATCTTTAGGTATACTTCCTTCAATTTCTAAAAGAGTCTTTTAGAAAGTGAGTAAATGCTCAATCACAATGTCTTCAATCTTAAGCTTGTCTAAATCTTAATACTTGTCATAATATTTATCATTTGTGACTAGTTTACCTTATTCTATTTATCTCTTCTCTATCATTTTCATGTCAAGCTTCTATATGTGCTTCTCTCTTTTCTCCCCTTCTCTTACTGTGCTCTTCTCTTTAGGCGATGTCTGCATGCTTGATCTAGTTACTCTAGGAGTGATGTTCTTTGTTTGTGATGTTCACTATAATGGAGGAGGTGGACTATCTACCATAACTGCCTAAGAAGTGGGAGGGGCTCCAGTACTTCCACTTTCTAGTCCAACAGATCTATCTGTCATATTCTTTTTTACTTCTTTCAGTTCTTCTTTTGTCAACCTACCCTTTACACCACATTCATGTACAAGGTTTTCAATTTTTCTTTTCCTCAGACCTCTAGTCTATTCTTCTCTCACCTTTGCTAATTTCTCCTCGTATGTTCCCCATCTTTCTTCTAATGGATCAACTTATGATGCAAGAACATCTTCTACTTTCGTGGTAAGTACCTCAGAACTTATTTCATAAACTATGGAATAACACCATTTCTTTCTAGGTGTGACTGCTTCAAAACATACACAATCAGTTTCAACCATGAAACAAATTGTATCCTTGTATTTTTCAACTATATCCCCATGTATCCTATACATGTTCTTCATCTATCTCTATAGTATCTTGATCATACTAAATAGTTCACCATCAAACCAAGTAGTATTCTCTCTCTTGTAGCTCTGTGAAATTAAAATACCAGTAGGTATACCAGATTTCCAGCCACTAGGATGTAAGCCAAGAAATTTGTGCTTAATATGAATAAACGTATGCATCAACAATGAACCAAATCTAAAGGTCTTAGTTCTATCTTTCTTCAAGTTACCTTCACATTTTAAAGAAATTGTTGTACCAGAACTTTGCATAGGTTATATTTCATGTTTGCCTTCACCATTCTCCATGCCATCATGATTACTCCTCCAGATAATGAGTTAGGTCTACTACTTTAGTAGAATTTGTATCCAAGTATCATAGAAATCAATCTCACATCTTGCTGAAAGATGTCATTCACTTTCATTTCCTATCTGTCCCATTTAGAATGAGTTAAGGTTTCAACTTCTTTCTTTACATGTTTCTTTGCAATAGGGATGACTCTGGTGTTGTCCAATCCAGTGAGTTCATGAATTAGATCACTAAAACTCTTCATAGGTTGATCACCTATCCAAATGAACTGATCATGAACCCTTCTCAATAGTCTCTTAAACCATTCATCTTCATCGAATTCGCATAAGTCCAAAATTTTCATTATGCTTAATTGATCAATGTGTTTGTATTCTTCTTTCATGATTCCATTATCAGTCATATATTCCATCTTAATTGATATCTCATCAATTCCCATTATATCATACTTACAATATATGTAAGCCCTGATATCTTCTACATGTAATATGCCATATAGGATTTGATAAAATGCTCCTTCTAGATCATCTTCACATGACTTGAAGGGATGTTTCTTAAATTTGTACCTAGGTCAATCTATAACATCAAAAATAATAGGTGCATCCATAGATAGATGATGTAAATACCTTTCTTCCACTGAATTCCATGTTTATGCTTTAATCGATCATGCACGATAATTGTAGAATACTCTGAATCTCTCTACTCTTTGATCTTCTTAGCTATCTCTTCATCAAATGGTAAATATATAGGTCATCGAATGGTGCTTTATACGAGTTTAAGTCATAAATTTTTCTTTTACTCAATACTGTCCAGTCATCTGTTAGATCTCATGAAAAAATATATATGCGTCAGCTAATGTTCTGGTCTCAGATGTACATTCCATCATGTCGGTCAAGTTCATACCAAAGCTCACTCAAGCTCAATCCATGAATTTTAGGGTAGGATATATTTTGATATATGTATCCAATGCTCCCCCTAATGCCATGATCGACCAATTAGGTCAGTTTTATCTCACTACCATCAGGCAAAGATCCAGTAGCATCTACTAACTCTTCCTGAATTGATGTCTCACTTGTTTCTTTGATCTTCCATATCTTACCACTGTTGCTATCTTCTGCTTTCTTAAAACAAATTTCAAAATCACTCTTTAAATCTGCAACACTCTTACTAGTATCATTTGCATTCTTCTATGAATTTGTCGGTGGTACTCTTCTGTTGTCCGAACCATTATACCTTCCAAACTTTTCTATGTCTCCTAGATTATTGCATTTATAACATATAGGAGGTCTTCTTTCGTAATTAACTTGCATCTTATAGTACTTTGCAATGTGTCCAATGTTATTACACTTGTATCATGTAGGTTTCATTGTAGATTCTCTTCCATTGTCTTGTCCATATCCTGGTTGATTAGGTTTTTAGCATTCTTCTTTCTTTTGCCCATATCTATTAAAATTAAAACAATAACAATAAAAAGTTCTAAAAGGGGCATTACCTCTATAGTCTCTCTTCATGTGTCCAAATCTATTGCAACCAACGCATCTACCTCTGAAGGGTCTGATCTTCTCTTTAGGTTCTTAAGTAGAAGGTTTCACAGCATCAATCTTCTCATTTGATTTCTCTTCCCAATTCTTTGAACATTCAGCTTCATTGAAGCCAATACCAGTCATATCACCTTTAGGTTTCTGTTTGTTTCTGTGTTCATCATTCAAGTCACTACTAGTGTAAAGTTTCTCAATGTATTTCTTTGTTTCAAAAAGTTCACCTTTTATAATCTGATTGTATTTCTCCATTTCTAGATATTTGTTCTTGTAGTTTTCAGCCTCATTCTTCATTTGATCTAATACACAATTTAAATCTTCTTCAACTTTCTTCTTATCGTCCTTCTGTATCTATATTTCTTTAGCCATAGTCTCATTTTCAAGTTTCAGAGTCTCATTCTCTTCTTGTAGTTGCCTCACCTGATCCGAATTGTCTTCATCTAAATCCTCTTTTATCTGAACCATGAGATCATGTCTTTGACTTCTAGAAAGCTCAAGTTGTCCTTTGAGTTTCTTTATAAATTTTTGAGCTCTTCGCATGTTGAATCTCAACTCTCCATTTTCTTCTTTTGCTTTGTCAAGGTCTTCAAATGCAACATCAAAGTTTTCTTGCAAACTGTCCAAATTTGTTCTTATCTCCCTCAAGATATTAGACTTTCTCTCCAAGGGCCAAAAGCTCTGATACCAATTGTTAGGATTGGATAATACTGAGAGGGGGGTTAATTAGTATTATAGGACTTTATTAAATTATTTAACCATTTAAACATTAACCATAAACTTAGAGTAAAGAAAAGAACATAATAAAATGACACAATACTCATAACACTATATTTTGTTTTTGAGGAAACCCTAGCCAAGGGAAAACCCCAGTGGGGATGGTACCCACAAGCATGTACTAAATTATAATGAACCCTTTAGGAGACCTATCCCTATTAGGATCTGAATATTACATAGCACATTTCCTTTTTAAAGGATTTACAACCATGTTAAAGGTTCACAACACCCTATTAGGGGCAAACTAAGCTTATAACTGTTACAAAGTAATTCTATTTAAGAAGTATTCTTAGTCATGAACAAAATAAGCAACACTAGTTCTTAGATAGTTCCTTTATAGTTCTTCAATGATCTATGTCATTCTTTGCTCTGCTATTCACTCAACCATTCATCCAACTAATTATCAACAACATGTATCTTTATCAAAAAGATCTTACATATATATCTCACAACTTTACAAAGTCGGCTCCCAATATTAATATTACAAATATTACAAATTCGACCTTCAATATAAAATACATTTAATATAGTAAATGTCAAATGCATAGTCAATGCTCTTGGATTGTTAATGTGTAGGATTTCAATAATCAAAATCCAACTTCAATTTCCTGGAGTCCAAGTCATACTCCCTCAATCTTCACTACTGTCCAACTACTCTATATCATTGTTATGCTGCAGTCTGTCTGTCTTCAATTCTTTCTCACTTGTCATAGACATAACCAAAACCAAATAGATCTTAGGTGGATGACATACATACCCCATACTATCTTCCTCTAAGCTCTATTTCCCTAATTTATCGATCTTGATCTTCGATATCCAAAATACTTATGGATCTCTGCTTCTATACTTAGTCAATTTATGAATCGACAAAACTTATCTTTACAGGAATTGATCTGAAACCTAGATGTGTTTCCATAAATGACAACCAAATAGTGAATCACATTTACACAATTGATCACTTGCCAACAAGGGTCCCAACCCATTACATAGTAATAAAAAATATTCAACATAAAGTAACTAATCTAATAGTGTTTCACGACTTATAATGCATCTAATCTACTTCTTATTCATGTTTTTTTTTTTCTCATACTTTGTGCTCAATTTTTCTTTCCTCTTATTCTTTCTCTGTATTGTTTCCATCGACTACCACAGCCTCATCATGATTCTCTACATTAAAAATATTTATTTATCCTAACTATGATTTCTATCTTATTTTCAAGATGCTTAAGCCATTTCCTTTATGTTCAAAGATAGTTTTGGGGGATTTCAATGTTATGAACCTTGATGCTTATGTCAAACTTTGCAACTATCACCAATAAATCATGAGACTCATTTTTTATCCAGTATTATTCTATTTATATCTTCCATCATCACCCCTATCCTTTATGATATTAAATTATTTCAAAGTATCATTATCTTGGGTTTCATTTGTGAGGAATTGGGAAAGAAATATCAAGGTGCCAAATTTTTTAGCTCTTTGTGTACCTCTTCACTTATCTTATTTTCTTCTCCCTTGAATGTACAATATTTTAATTTTTCATTGATATAATCTTCAAATAGACCATTATCTAGAGTCTTACAAATTTTATTGACAAAATTAATTGTTTCTAGCCTTATTTACCTTAGTGATCTTGATGATTGGGTTTTATCCTTTCTTTGTAAGCTTGTTATTTGAGATATCAATAGATGGGGAGATGGGGATGTAAATCTATTTTATGCACACTTGATGAAAACCTTTCCCTTACCACTCAAAATCTTAAGATGATAATTCACATGGGTTTTAGTGAGTATTTTTCCTTTATTTGGTATTATTTTAGGGTCATTGCCTACCACTCCTAGTGTAATTTTCTTTATCTTTTGATAAATATTAACATATTATAGAGTGAAATAATATAGGAGGAATAAGGAGAATCATATTTAAACAAAATCATTCCCTTGGAACTACTAGGGGATGCAAGTTTTGAATATCACTAGGTGGAGGGTTCTGAGGTAGAGTGAGATTAAGAGCATGGGTCTTCTCTAAGAAATAGTTGTAAATGACATAAATTAGGCTCACATGTAAAGGAGTTTAAACCCATTATAAACCATATTTGACCATTGATGAATATAAAAATAATGGAAAAGAACACTTGTAGCATGCCTTAAGTCAATAACAATGGACAAATAATACACATGAGTGCTCATAAAATTACTCTTTAACATGAAATACATAATCATATGTTATCCTATAGCACCTCACAGTATGGGTAAATCCTCCTTGTTAAATACTTTTTTCATGGAAACATTTCATGAGTTTTCAATGCATAGGCATTATTCTCTAATGACTATAGTTTTAACACAAAAATTATAATACCCTCATATTTATGGGCTCTGATATACAACCTATTATAATATAGATTTTGATAGATTTGTCAAGATAAGGATTGATATTAAATGAGAAATAGACAACAAAGACCCTTTAATTATTTAAAAATGAGAGTTGTAAGGAATAATTATTTATTTTCTGTAGATATTTCACTTTATCTCTTATGCTTAAAATTGTTATAAATAAGGATGTCCTTTACCAGGTGTCATCTTACACCTTCCAAAAGTGAAAATAAGTAAAATCCATAGTAAACTCTCAGAATTAAATCCTCGTGTCACATCAAAATTTAGTATTGTACCACCTCCATTCTTCTTATAATCTTCATCAAATTAAAAATTAATCATGTCCTTTCTGGTACACCTCAAACTAATATAGGTCATAATATTCCAAACAATAATAGCTAAAATAAATAAAAAATCATTATTAAAGATCCTCTATATACTTGATAAAGGTATCTTGATTATCATTAGACAATATATTTTTTCTTTAACTAGGGACATCATCTTCATTATCCCAGATCTTGTAATATTTAAATACCCACCCTTCATTTGCCTAATACATCAACAAATTTATTTCCTTCTCTAAAGGTGTGTATTATCTCCCAATTAACGATTAAATTGAGAAGGCATTTATTGTCCTTAATATAAAATTTTGTCCTCCATGGTGGAAAATTTGTCAATTTTATGATATCAATCATTATCTTAGAATCTCATATTAGTACCATACTACTTGACCCATGACGTATGATTCTTTTTATTCCCTTTCAATGGGCTATTCAACCTAAGCCTACTTGTCTTTTTCCATCCCCACACTTCTTTCATATCCTTCAAACATATTTTTTAGTATGTCTAATTATCCATGCAGTCTCGACTACTTCTAGGTCTCTTTGGTTTCAACAATCATAATTTAACTTCACAGCCCTCTCGATATTTCTCCATCTCACTATTTTAATTACAACTTTTTCCTAACTTTGATTTTTTCCTTGCTACACTTAACTCTCCATAATCTTCTACCAAATAGATTTCAAGGGTAACAAAAATTTAGATATTACTTTCTTGTTTCATGTGATTTATAATTTTATTGATCATTTTTCTAAATATTTTAAGAAATTTCTCACTATTCTTGGACTCTTCCCAAAAGATCATATTATTGTAATCATTTAAAACTCACCATGTAAGGTAAGATGAAAGTTTTTCACAAAGCTTTTATCCTTATATACAGGGATTTTTTTAGTGGCTAATATTTGCCAATTGTCTAATTTTTGAAATTTGAGAATCCAAATTTGGCTAATAATTCAAGATTTAAGGCGACCTAAATCGCCAAATTTTTACAAATTTTTATTTGATAAATATTTAAATCGCCAGATAATTTATCTTATTAAAAATTTGAACTCAAAGATTCGCCTAATATTTGATAGATGGTTAGATTCAATTCGCCTAAATTTTATCAGTTATTATAGAAATCTAAATTAATTCACCAATAATATATCATAACTATTAGTTATAGTAGGGTTGTCATTATTGATTTAAAACATAATCTAGTGATCTGCATTATATTCCATGAGGCAAAAATGTTACTATCTTATTTGTAACACTTATCGAGGCTAAGATTTCCTTTGGATTGTTGATAAATAAATGATAGTGAAGAAATTTTGGGTCCTATTATAATTATAAAAATAATGATACATTTATCTCACATAATACAATGAGGATTATTTGAATATATTTTAAATAAATGGTAGCAACTAGATACTATAGATTCCCTTAAACCCATCAAATATTTTCATAGTTAGCCTAATAATTTTCTATAAGAATTCTTTTTTCTTTAAATATAATTATTTTCCATGGTCATTAATGAATTTTTGGTTATTGTTTGAGATTCGCCTATATTTTCTACAAAAACTTTGTGATTAAAAAATAATCGCCAATACAAATAATTTGTTTTCCCAAAAAATTGAGAGATTCGCCAATAATAATTAATTTTTTTAAAAATAAAATGAAAGATTCGCTAAGATTTTATATCTTTTTCTAGAGGGGGGTTCTTAAAGTTATCCCTGCTTATATATATGAAAAGGGTATTATTGCGCTAAGTTTTAATACAATATCTAGTATTGAAGGGGGAGATCTAGTTGACATGGAGATGGGCTAGTACTTCTTCCTAAACATTCTTTGTAAACCTATAATTTATAAAACTTAGTGAATTGACTTTACATTTTGGCAACATAAGACACACCTATTAGCTAAATTCATCATTTTCTTCATTGGATTTTTAATTTTTAGAATATTATCTGATTTGCAATGCACTAGAAGTAAACAATTTTTTGGTTAATATTATTTTCCCAAAGTAGTCTCCAAGTAAATTAATTACTTTAAAGGTAATGTTTAAATAGATAGTGCGAAGGGGAAATGAAAAATTATTTGTGTTTGAGTGGGGATTTCGATCACTACATGGTTTGTTAGAGATTAATGAGGCAATACTCTCTTAGTTTATCAACATATAGATCATTTATTTCCTCTATGAGAAAGAGGTGAAGTGGGAAAATTTTCTATCAGGTTCTCCCAATTTAACATATTCAATAATATGGATCCAACATATTGGGAGGTGGGTCAATGAAATCCATAAACAAAGGATTAGAATTAAAGATAGTCAAGTCAATCCAAATGTGCACCCTGAAATTGGATTTGACATCAATGCCAACCAACCATTTGAAACACTATTTTAAAATATGTTTATTTAAATTTCTATTCTAGGTCACTAACATTTATGAGTAATAGGCAAGTAGGAATTCATCATTCTCAAGGTGTTTGGTCTATGAAATCTTGGTCGAATCATTAATTTTGCATATCATATCCATCTAATATTGGAAATTAATACTCTTTTAAAGAGATAAATCTTCCTTGGTCGAAGGCTCACTTGGAATTTTTATTTCTAGACCAGGTCACATTACACTGGGATCTTTTTATTTTATTCATCAACTCCCATCCATCAATTTTTTTTTACATGTTCTTCCTTTTCTATTATAAGATCTATCATTTTAGAAATGAAAAGAATGTAGAGAAGGATTTTTTTAATTTTTAATTTTAATAATTGATACTTTGTATTCTAACACTATAGGTTTCCCTTCCTTCCAAATAAATAAGGACTAATTCCTTAATATCTTTGTACTAAGTTTCTTTAGTTTTCAATAAGACCCCACCTTGTAAGCCAATGGCATGGATTTGTCAAGTCTATAAGACACCATGGGCATATGGTCCTAAGGGTATTTAGTAAACTAATTTAGGTGTTTATGATGTTTCTTAGAAGGTTTGAGACAAGTTTAAGATGACTCAAATTTATCAAGTTGCAAAACTGACACCTTTGACAACTTTTTGTCAAAATTGACAAAGTTGCTAATGATAACGTTTCACCAAAAGTTGCAATTTGTACTAAACAGTCACCACTATAAAAAATATGGTTAATAACCATTTGAGAGGACATAATATTTTTAATACAACCTCTTCAAGGTGAGGAGGGTAAATTTTTAATGATTGGCATCCTTAAGTTGAATAAAAACTATGAATTTCCTACAAATTATGTGTTTTATAAGCGTGTACGACCCTGTATGGTATCAAAATGATCTAATTTAATTTTTTGGTTTAAGTTTTGTCTCTTCACTTTCTAATTCAACAAGTATGAGGTCCTAATTCATTGTGTGAATGGAAAAAAACTCAAATTTACTCTGTGGTGGTCGATGTAGACAACAATTCCTAGGGCTTGGCAAACAAATTGCCATAACTTACAAATCCACCCTTGGTTCTTAATGACCCTAGATGAAATGAGGTTATGGATAATGTAATTGAGGATTTTTTTAGGGTTTTTCAAGTCCCTATTGGGAGTAGGGAGAAATTTTATCCTCTTGGGAAATTTTTGTAAATATGTAAAAGGTGTCTAAGTTCCCTATTTTTTATTTGAGTCCTTTAGATAAATTAGATTAAAATTAGAAAAATAGTCCAAGCATGGCTACTAGGATTTGAGTCTTTGGGAAGAAAGTATACACTTGTGCTTTGTAAGAACAAAACCAATGGTTGTGTCATGCCATTTTGACCTAGATAGAACCATTTTAGAGTTCCTTAGGTCACTTCGGTCTTGGGAAGAACATAAAGCCTATTGATCTTGTTTTGGAAGTAATTGAAGTTTGGGGATATGGAACCTACAAAACTAAGTATCTTACACCATATGGAGTTAGCTTTTGAATGCTAGAGTCCTTGGCTTGGTTCTGTGAATGAGAAACCTATCATATATATAAAAGGAGAAGCAAGGTATTTACATCATAATTATTGTAATTTTCTCTACCATGATGGCCAAGTACAATAATTTAGAAAAAAAAAAGGAAGATCCATACTTACTTCGTCATTTCTCTCTACTTCTCCATTGAAAGATATCAAGCATACATTCATTCAAGATATAGGATTGGTAAGTATAGATATTTACATTTTTTAAGGCATCATTGATTATACATCGCAAAGATTTACATATAAGAACCTTCATGGGTTTGATGTATCTCAATATCCATCCATGAGGTTTTTACATGCAAGCTGAATATTGACATTTATCTTGTTTACATTTACTTTCCTTTATGCAATATCTATTTCATTTTAAGGTTGATTCCTATATAGGGGTTTGACCAATGAAAACCACTTTCCACATCCTTTTCCCTTTTATATTTTTGTGATGAAATGGCTAATAGATTTTTGGATCCGTATTCTGGAATATCAGTCATAATTATATACACCCTCAAAATTTTATTAGATTTGGAGTTGTAGGAACTAGGACAAAATTTAGGAACATCATCTTTGACTAGGTTGTCTAGGTTGACCTCATCTTCAAAGGTTGGGATTTTCATAGAGAGTAGTTGCGGGCATCAGAATCCTAGATTTGGAGTTTTACTAGATTTTTACACCTCTTAGACAGTCAAAACTAGATCTTGAGGCCCATTTTCTTCTTCTCTCTCTAAGGTGAGTGCATTCTTAATATTTATTTCCTTGCACTAATATTATACATCAGATCTAATATTATATGATAGTCCTTTATCATTTCGATCATTAATCTTGTCAATTTTACATATCATATCATTATCCCTACACCATTAAGGGAAATCAAAAGCACAATTTCCCACTTTCTCTTAGATCATGCATTATCACCCCTTCATAATTTTTTCTTGTGCTAATATGATTTTTTTCATGGTGAGCTATTGGGAGAATAATTTCCCTCAATGTATTTTATAATTTGGTGAGTGGTCTACACTCCTATCATTTCTCACCATTTTATATTGTACATATATTATTTCATACCTTACCTAAATAGTAAAGACAAAGATAGCAGGTAAGTGATATTCTTGACTAGATCCTCTTGTATGGTGGATTCTTTTTTGTGTTTTCCTATCATGTTGTGATTCCCACATGAAGTTATTATTTCT
>MU226771.1:663580-677413 GCA_018584345.1 Thuja plicata
TTGTATTAATTTACAAAAATTCTCCATAAATGTTGCAACATGTATCTCCTCCTCTACATATTCCAACCTTGTTGACTCTTTCCCAACTTTCATTTCAGACTTGATGTACTTGTAACACTTACATTTTTCCATCCTCATCATGTCTATATCTTCAAATCTCAAAGGAAATTTAGCCAAATCTCCGCATGTTTGACAAGTTCCTCTTATGAAATCTATTTCAGGGATTTCATGATCAATTGATTTGTTACATAAGATTGATGTTATGAATTTTCTTGGACGTTTTGGAAAAGCATATTCAAAACCATTGTGTTCTTCTATCATATTTCTAAACCCTTGATAGTAGAAATCAAATTCAACATGATATCAAAAACAAGTTTCAAAATATTTATTTATCTTTACAAAATATGGCTTCAATCTTTCAAACATTGTTTGTCCAATCTTAATGTCAGGATTTGAATTACAAAATGAGAGATACAATTCATGTTGTGTGTTGTCCAACTAATGTTTTTTGTGCTTCAAATACTCCATAGGCCCAGTCCTCTTCTTGATAACATCTCTTATATTTGGTGAAGGATGAGTATGATCAATCCAAAATGTCGTAACCAAGTTCCTAACTGTTTCATTAATACTATCAGAGCGTAAAACTCTACACATTAGTGCCTAATTACCTTCCAATGTAGTATCATCCAAATTGATTCTCCTTTTCAAATAATGTCCCAGTGTCTTCCTACTATACCTGATATGAGATGAAAGTGATGAAATTTGTCTTTTTTGGGACATGTTTTTATTTAAAATAGATGTCAGTATCACTCTTCTTGAAATAGACTTATCTGCAGATCTAGTTGTTTTCCCAATGGAATGCAAACCTTCCTTAACACTTTCAACAATATTTTTTTTTACGTTAGATGTTTTTGTCCTTTTCAAGCTTGCATCTACACCCAACAACTTTAATTAATCTTTTAACTCATCTTGAAGAAGTGTAATTGATAATAGCTAGGTTTTTTCAAGTGTATCAAGATTTTGAGCTTTAATTTCTGGGTTTTGATTGTGTATATTTTTGAGCATCAACGTTTCATATCACACTCCATGATCCATCATTAGGATGTAAGAGCAATAAGGAAGTATAAAAATAATTTGCAGAGTTGGCATCACTCAGAAGATAAAAGGAATAGATCATTTAATCAAAATGGATGCGGAAAAATTGAGACATTATGCTAAACAACCCATAAATACTACAAAGAGGGCATTGAATAAAAAGTCTAAGGAAATAATTGCACAATTTGAGAATCTTGATACAATTAAATCGATTAGATTTCCATAATCCATTGAATTTGAGCTTTAATTTCTGGGTTTTGATTGTGTATATTTTTTAGCATCAACGTTTCGGATCACACTCCGTGATAATAATAATAATAATAATAATAATCATAATAATAATAATAATAATTATTATTATTATTATTATTATTATTATTATTATTATTTATTTTATATTTCTTTTCTTTTTTGTTCTCAGGTAGTCTTTTCTTTCCCCTCAATTTTTGTGCCTCCTTTCTCACCCCAACCTTCCTTTTATCTTCTAAGTGATGCCAAGTTTGCAACTTATTTTTACACTTCCTTATTTCTCTTAAATCCTGATGATGGATCATGGAGTGTGATCTGAAACGTTGATGCTCAAAAATATACACAATCAAAACCTAGAAATTAAAGCTCAAATTCAATGGATTGTGGAAATCTAATCGATTTAATTGTATCAAGATTCTCAAATTGTGCAATTATTTCCTTAGAATTTTTATTCAATGCCCTCTTTGTAGTATTTATGGGTTGTTTAGCATAATATCTCAATTTTTCCACATCCATTTCGATTAAATGATCTATGCTTTTATGATTATTTTTTCTCTTCAACTCTTGGGCTAGATTTACATTCTCATTAGTTGTTTGTACTTGGGCTAAAAATAAAATAAAAAATTCTCTTAATAGATCAACTTAAAGGGAAACACCCAAAAAGAATAATTAACTACTAAGAGACTAAATTGAGAGAGAGAGAGAGAGAGAGAGAGAGAGAGAGAGAGAGAGAGAGAGAGAGAGAGAGAGAGATGTGTACTTGTTTGAGATTTTAAAGGTTGTACTTGTTGAGCTTGTTGATCGTACGATGACCCTTCTCCAACTTCTAAAGGTTGGGCTTGTTCACCTTGTGATAACCCTTCTCCAACTTCATAAGGTTGTGCTTCTTGAGAATTTCCTACATACAAAGATATAATTAGGTCTTATTTATCAAATTAGGTATTGCAATATCATGCTTACATGTTTCATTAAGACAAGTCATAATCATCAACTTAAAATATGGACACAGAGAGAGATAAAGATATATAGACATGTACCTTGTTTATTATGATAATTTATCTTTCCCAAGCTTCTTCACGTAGTCTGTGTTCATCATCTTTTGAATAGTGTCATGCACTCTTATTTAGCCTTCTCTTTTTATATCCCATCACAAGTTGTAGAATTGTCTTCTTTTTCCAAATTGTGAAGTATTTTATAACTTTCAAATTAACAAGATGACAAAAACATATATTTATTTATATATAATCATTTTGAACCTGAAACGGCACCAAATAGGCGAACATAGGTTTCTATCAAAAGTCATCTTTAACTTTCGATAGCAACAGAACACTTTCGATCAAAAGTGCTTTGCTAAATGTTGGAGAAAACCCAAATCATGAAAACCCCCAAAATTGAGGCCATCTGCAAAGACTAACATCAATATGAAGTTTTCATGGCTTTAGGACTCAAGCGCAGGGCTCAAATGGAAGAATAGGGACACCCCCTTTTGCATTGCACAAGTACTCTGAATGGGCTTTCTAACAAATATAGATTTGACAAATTTTGAATTAATTAGATCTATGTATTTTGATGTGCATCAGATGTAGGCTTTTTATCGAATATAAACTTCGAGGTTTGACGTTCAATGAAAAATAGTAGAAAATAGAAAAACAAAATAGAAAAATAATAGTGCCCTCCGGCTTCGAGTCTTCTTTCTATCAATTTTTTTTTTTTAATTTTGATAAATACACAACAAGTTATCAGCTACACAGTCAAGGTATGTCAAAATTACAGTTGACTCTACTTCAAATGTTCAAAAAATATGCAATAATCATGATGATGTCATAAAACAAATTGCATTCCTTCCATATGGATGTTGCAAAACCAAATTTGAAAGAAGCGCATTGATATCTATTTTAGAAAAAAAGTTATGCTGTACAAAGTCATTGTACCTTTTTGAAAATGACATTTTCAGCAACATAGCAGTTTTAGTGGGAGAAAAGAAAAACCATTAAAATAAATTATATATATATATATATATATATATATATATATATATATATATATAATCTAGACAGAAAATCCTAAAAGACTCTAGTTTACTTCATCTTCCGATTTAAAATAGTTTAACAATAATATGCATTCGGATGTGAAAGTTTTTCTCAAAATGCAGACTTTAATGTCCGTTTAGGCAAAAAAGTGTAACCCACTATTGTGGTATCACCCGGTAATGTGTACATTGATAAGGAGTGATAAATATAGGTACAGTTGGATATCCAACATCAACTAAATAATATTTTCCTACATTAAAAAATATATTGTTAAAATGTGAAACATTTATCATATTTTTTAGTAACATACTATGTGAAATGATATATCAGGAGGAACTACAAGTGGATCTTCACTACTGAGAGTTGAAGCTAGAACATGGTTATCTACAATAGACCCTTCCCAACCTATAAGAATGTATTGAAACTTATAATCAAACGAAGAGACATCGATAATATTTTGCACCATGTTCCCTTTTCTATCATGATATTTACCCTATAAGTTGACATTGATAGTGACTGGTATATGGGTTCCATTAATTACTCCAATACAATCTTATAGAAATAAAAAATTATAGTTAATGAATACAAAGTCATAGGATAAACAGCAAAGAAATTTGTAGTGCTAGGGGATTTACCTTGATGTACAGATTGAAACAACCAATCCCACTAATTTTAGGAGGAGTGTTCAGACCAGGTGGTATAAAATAATCCACATGGAGTGCTAAGACAGCCATCAAGACCATGTGGAAGGATCAACTTACTGTCTTTTCTGAGTAGCCAAAGCTATGGGAAATCTTATGATTCCTCATATTGGGGCCAAGGGTGTGAAGGAACAACCCTAGTTGTTCTGATGAGTCTATGTTTATCGTATCTCCAATGCTTCCTTTTTTCTTTAGAAGATTGGCTAGCCAAAAGAAGTCTCTTGTACTCATGTAAATAGGGTCATGGAAATCCACCTCATTGGAATGAATAATGTGTTTATAAAAACCAAGTCCATCTCTTCTTTTCTTATGCATTTTCCATCTACCCTTTTATGTAGACACGGCTTTGGCTACCGCAAGGACAATAAGAACAACTACAAGATGATGAGTGACTACGGTCTTCCTAATTATGTGTCCTTGAGAACTTATATTGTTGGGAAGATCCATCACTGACCTAAAATGGGGATGGCGACAAAGATTTGAGATATAAAATAGCCACTAATAGACAGTAAGAGTTCAAGACAACAAAAGAAATGCAACAACATGATTTTTGTCTCATGTAATATGTCTATTAAGTTTAATATGATACTTTTGTTTGTATAATTATAGATAGTTATTGTCTATACCTGTTGAATTTATTAGCATTATTACATTAGGAAATCAGTCAAAGTGATATTGGTCAATACTGATTTGCGCAGATCTAATCACAAATGGACCAGATATAGTTTTAATATATTTCTACTCTACCTAGTACAATTTATGTAAATATCTCCAACACCTACTTATACTTGACATCATATATTTACATGCTCATGAACAAGATCATAAGCCCACCATTAACAATATATACCTATGAAGAAGATCATAAGCCCATCATATAATCCTATTGAATTTGTTAGCCCTTTTGCATTAGCATATTTTAATGGAATACACAAAGGAGTACCAAGTGATGAAGGAATACAATAGATCAATCATTTAGACAAATTTATATTGGTCAATGGTGATTTGGGTAGACCATCTAATTGTAAATGTAGATAATCTAATGGCTTCTCTGCCCAAATAACTAGTGATGATTACAAAGATATATATTTTTGTATTTTGTTTTCATATATAAATGGAGTTGATAATTATTCAAGTTGTCTTTGTAATCATCAATGGTGATTAGGAAAGAGAGTCATTATATCCCCAAGAGATGAACATGCAAAAGCTTTATACAATTTCACTTTTTCATAATCTACTTTTTATAATTTTTTTTGGGTTCTTACGCTTGATTCATCAGAATACTTTTCCCTCTTTTGTAAAGTATTTGGGCAGACGACGAAAGGGTTTTGCATTTTTCACATTTGTTGGTAAATGATTATTCAGTTCTTCTGGACAGTCCTTGGTGTGTTCCATCTAAATTTCCTAATGCAATAGGGCTAACAAATTCATGAATGTAGAGCATGTAATGACTACCCTGCTCAAATCACCATTGATGTTTAGAATATGTGATTTTTTTTCTAATCATCAATGGTGATTTGGGCAAGTCAAAACAACTGAAAAGCTTTATCATCTGCACTAGTTGTGGACATATACTACTATCATTGAAGACCAAGAAACCTCTTCTAGAGTAGGCATTTTGTCAAATACATTTCATAATTTCAGCATCTAATCATCAATGGTGATTGGGGCAGATCATCCAATCATAAATACAAATCATGTGATGGTCGCTCTACCAAAATCATATATGAATAAAACTGATAAGTCTATATTTGAGCATATATGAATTATTGATAGCAGGATATGTCCATAATTAGTATAACTAATGATAGTAATTATACATGATATCAAAGGGGTCTTATGAAAGGGATTAAAAGTAGAAGCTCTTAGCTGGTCTATTCATAGTTATCAGCAAAGTAGTCTTCTCAAAAGGTTCAGATGTATCAGAGGAGAAGTAGAAACTAACAAGCATCTTGAAGCTCTCAAATATGAGGAAGCACAAATAAAATTTACTTTCAAAGATCTAGAAATACCAGGCATCTGGTTTGGTTTTTGTAATCTAGATGTAAAAGTACTATGAATAGTGCCCTTATAAAATCTTCCCTACAACATATTTAGAAACAATAGGTACAACATATTTAGAAACAATAGGTACAAATAATCAAAAGCATAATCAAAATTAGAAATTTGTTTGATGTCAAAACTAAAAATGCCCTGACAGACCATATTGCGGCCCTGGACACAAAGTTGATGTGTTAAAGAGTCTTTTGAAAATTTCAAGGAGATGCGAGTGCTGGCATGGAACCAACATTCGCATTGCTTATGTCGTGATAAACAAGAATGCAATGAATTAAGCAAAGAGAAGTCGTATCAACTATAATGAAATCTCTTTAGTAAGGTTGGATTGTTACAATGCTCAGTGGTGTATGTTCTATAGCTAAATTGAATTTTTTTTCTACAAAAGGTGCTTGACTTTCTCTTTTGTGCACCTCTGAGAGAAAACTCTTATTTTCATAATTTTAAGGATTGGGTTTCCGAACTAGATAATAAAATAGGTAACAAAGGATGGAATAAACAAGAAAAATGATAATAGTGCATATATATTACTAAGTTCAAAATGGAAGTTCAGAAAAAAATTGTGGCCCCAGCCGAAAGAAAACCTTGTAATGATGACCGTAACTTTTCTCATACACGCTTAATATCTGTCACTTAAATAGAAAATTAAATGTTAGATGAGAAATATGCAAACAATTATATTTCTATTTACTAGGCAGCCTCGTGATTTGATTAAAAAAATTGGATTTTGCGAGGATATAAAATTGTCATAAATAGTATGAAGGTTTTGAGATGCTTTGGCTCAAGCTTCAAAAGAAAAAATGATGCTATTAGCCACCTGAGCTTGAGCTCAATTTTTGGATTTCAGTCTTTCGAGAATCCTGAGTTTGATCCAAAGATTGCACCCATTTCTAGAAAGATCACCCAGACTTGTTTAGAATATAGCCATTTCTAGAGTAATCACCCACCTTGTAATATATATGAGGAATTGAACTTTTATGAATGGGTAACATCCATTTATAAAAGGAATTGAATATTTGCAGAGACCTTGTTAATGGATACAACCCATTTGTAAGAACTGAACACTCATAGAACCTTGTTAATGGGTACTTTAAAAGGAATTGAACATCTTAGAGACCTTGTTTATGAGTGATACCTGTTACATTTGAACATCCATTGAGGCATTGTCGTAAGAGAAATTGATGATTTGTAGAGACCTTGTTAATGAGTAAGACCCAATTGTAATGGGTATCACCGAAGATTTCTAGAGAGTAAAAACCAATTATAGGAGGAACCACCCAATCTTGTCAATGAGAAACCCTCACAATCTCACCTTCGAATATCCTTCAAGAAACTTTGACCTACCCAAGTAACAGCTCATTTTGTCTGAGAGCATTGTTATGGAGACTAGCACCACACAGAAATTCCATCATGCAAGGAGGAGTAGTATGGGAGAAAGTACTAGACCCATAACCATTTCACCCAGTCACAGGAGAGGTGGGTTTGAGTATCATGAAGGGGAGATGCATGATAAACACAGCATTGCAGAAAGTAAATCAATGTCAAAATTCTTCTATGCACAATCCTCACAACTTCAATGCTCGGCACAATTCTACTGGAGCCTGTTCAACATCAGTTGGTAAACTTGAATCTCGTAAGGATACAAACAATTTGATGAGGTCCGATCTTCATGCAAAGAAGTTTGCTACTACTGATGAGTAAGATGTGGGTGAAATTTTTTTCTATTTTAAGTTAGAACTTTCATACCAGTTTCTATGATGATAAGTGAGGAAAAATGTGTTGCTTGTGAAAACAATTGTTTTGATATTAATTGACATATATCAAGAATATGTGCAAATCCACAAATTTCTCTTTTAGATAAAAAGCTCAATAACTTCAAATTTTCCTTGTTAGCAACTATGGTGTAATGGTTACCTCGAAATTTCAACCCCTACTAGGGATCCTTTGAATAGTGTTTATCTTATGAATTGAAATCATTTTATAATCTTACTATATTTTCAGAATTTTTTAAGTCAATTTTATATATGATTAAAATTTATTTCATTGGTTCAACAAGGTCTTAAAAACAAATAGATTAAGTTCTAGATCAAGATCAACTCCTCGTTTTTACGTAGAAGACTTAAAACCTGAGCGATATAGGAAGTACATTAAGACCACTGGACTTGAGCAAGCAAGAATTAAAACCCAAGGCTGAAAAGAAGACAATGAATTGAACAAGCACACTGTAAAGATTGGACTTGACAGAGAATTACTCAAGGCTGAAAAGACGACAAATGATTTGAACAAGCAGACAATAAAATTTGATACCACCAACAAAAATGTGAATGAATTGATTGCCAGTTGCAAAAAAAGGTGAAGGTGGCTGGGTTGACAGTATGATGATGGATGGCTCAGAGTGCGTATCCCCCGATGTTATATTTTTCTCTAGAGCAGATATGTCTCCCAAAGTTGCCAAATTCACTCCAATAGAAACTATTTATAGCAAGGATAACTCTGTAGGAGCTTTAGAAATACCTCATCAAGTGTTGCCACACATAGTACCCCTATGTCTGTAAAATATTCGCAATTTGATTACTAATAATTTTAGAATAATACTGAGCATTGCTGATAATCGCATTAGCAATAGTCATATAATAACCTCAAAAACCTCACAACCCTCATGCACCAAATCTCAGTTTTAGATCACTGGCAGCGAACAAGACTCAAACAGAGTGCATCAGATGTTAAACAGAATGCTTCAAGAAATATAGGTGAATACAGTGTAGCAGACAGAGAACATACCCCGAGGACAACAGAACCGTTCCAACCGAAAACCCTCAGTCGTTCCACAGAAAACCCAACAGAGTTCGTCTCTGGCACAAACGCTTTTGGAAAAAATGCAGTGATGAATAAAGCATACGGACTTGAAATGTTAATATTTTTGTACGGATCTGAAATGCTTTCAAAATGGGGATTGAAAAATCTAGAATTCGAAGATGTATTCCCAATTCCACCTATTCCTCTTTGCAATACCAAAGTAAAGATTGATTAAATTCCAAATTAAATAATGTCAATTCTGCCTCATTTCCCACAACCAAACAAGCCTAAAATTATGCCAAATGTGAGAGAAGATATAAGAACAGTGAATATCATAGTAGTTTATGTTGCAGATCTAGTTAAGCCAGTTTAGACGACGTAGAGTTATTGGTAATAATGGTGTTCCACAAAATGAATATTTATTTCTTCCAGTTATCTTGTATGTCAAAGCTGCAAATAAAATGTTCATTACCTTTCGTCTATCTTCAACAATCTTAGCTTCCGAATCACTTGTCCCATAAGCTTACTGAATTCTTTTCAAGAAAATTATTTCTTTACGCTCTTGCAAAGATCCCTTTGCTTTCTGAATACTGACCCCGTTTTTGGCTTGCTATAGTTCTTTTTATATAGAAATATTTGACATTCTATAATTACTCCCAAATGGGGGTTTTAATTTGCGGAGGAAATAGTATAGGCCTAATCATAGTTTTCTCTTCCTGACAATTAAAATAATTATTGTTAAAGGGCCGTTTTGTGGGCAGCTTGAAATGGCCTCCGAAAACAATTTGACTTCAATTGTCTTGAAATTAATTTAATTAGTCTGTCTTCCGATGAGCCCATATACATGCAAAGGTTTATAAGCATATATAGTTTAAAAAAATTATGCATACTGTTAATGATATATATTTAACAATTTTGGTCAGAAATATATGATCATATAAGATTTAATTGCTCATCCATATCCAAATCAAGGTTTAGTGTGTTCCGTTTCATCCGACTTCCAAATTCCATCATGCAACAAAATAACCATTGTAAGTAATGTCTTTTCTCTTCACTTGATTAGTGCAATCAAGCAACATTCCGTATTATTTAATTATTAAAGTTGATGGGAAGAAATACATCGTATCAGAAGATTCTCAGCAAGAGCCAGGCCCAAAGCCAACCCTATTGTTTACATTGTCGAAAACCACTGTAATACCCTGTTGCTGGACATTCCCAATGATATTCACGGCATCATTTACAGAGGGTAAAAAGGGAAAACACACCACATCTTTTGCAACTTGAAGCAGTGTTCCCACAGCGGGGACATCGAGGCTGGCATTGCCTTTGAAATGAAGAGTAACAGTAGGGATCTTCACAGACATCACGCTGGATAACTGGTAGCACGGTTGAAACTCTCCGAATGGCGAGGCGGGCTTAACAGCGGGCGCGAATGTCTTCATCTTTTGTTCGAAGGAACTTCGCAGGGCATCGTACACAGGTTTCACTAGCTGGCTAGCCATTACAGCAGTGTCAATATACGTTATTGTTGGCAGAGCACCAGGAACCTGCAAGTTCACGCGTAATCGTTCGCCTCCCACGCTGATACCTTCCAGTCCCAAGAGGTACGCACTCGAAGCAAACTCGGGCTCCTTTAGCATGGGTGTGAAGACCTTCACAGAGGACGGAATGGAATCCTTCCCTAAACAGAGCGACCCTGTCGCGCGCACAGACAGGTAATTGGGAAGACAGTAGGAGAACTGACCACCCGCCTTCTGAGAAACTAGGGAAAGGCCACCCCTTCCCAACCCCAAATGCCCGGATGTTGCGAACTGCCTGGGTGGGGCGAAGCTATATGCGCATCCCATGTGTAATTCGTTGAAGGTATTGCCCCCCACCTGCAGGGTCTCTGTGATATAATCTCCCTCTGATCCTTGGGCGAGACCATTTGTGTCCCTGTAAGTGCAGGTACCCCAATTGTCACATGTTGACTCAAAGTCCTTTGGATCGGATACCAGAGGTGGGCATTTTGATAGCTTACAAGCCACTGACCTATACGAGGAGGATTGCTTAGGGACGTACATGGGAAACTTTGCATTAGAAGCGCAACCCTTGCATGGGTTGCACTGAATCCATGATAGGGAGCTCAACGTGTCAATTCCCATCAGCTGATTCTGAGCCGGTGTTCCAATGGAAATTCCTACAGTATATTCTGGACCTTCTATTTCCTTCCCAGAAGTAACGGGAGTGCTGAGGGCAACTGTCCCTAAAGGAGAGGATGTAGCATTATCAGTGCTGGGAAAGCGGGTAAGGATGCGGTTAGCATATTTATCCCTTTGAAGCCCCTTGTTCAATACATCCGTCCAGCTTGAATTGTAGGCTAGATTGAGATGAGTAATTAGCAGATTTGCCCCTCCTCTTCCTACTTCTTGGAACGCCAGTACCTCGCTTGGGCTCGTAGCCGAGGCATTGATATCCGTCCCCTCTTCAATGCGAAATGTATTCACTCCAACCATGTGGTACTTTTCCTCTGTAGTTCTGCATTCACAGCTGGGAGAGCGGAGAAAACAACAAAGGAGAAAGCAAAGTGCAAAGACCAAAGCTTGCTTATTCATCGCCATTGCTTGCAACTAGGGGATTGAATCGCTGTGTTGCTTCTCCAGAATGATGGGTTTAAATAGGCTGGATGGCGACGAAATTACCTTCATTAACATCACAACTGCGGATTATTATTAAATATTGTCAGCGTCAACAAATTAAATTTTGGTACCACCAATATTGAATGGGGTCAGGTAATAATAATAATTTGTGAGCAGGTTGTTATATTGGTATTGATTTTTAATTTCCAACATAATGATAGCATTTTATAATTACCAATAATTACAAATAAGAATTAAGAAAAATGATGATAGATTATAAAATGTGATCTACAATATGATATAATTAAATAAAATAAATAAATAATAGTATTTAATTTGTAAATTATAGAATCTTATATCAATGAAGGTAATAGTAATTATAGTTAATTTTAAACAGCTTGTTATAGTGGGATTGATTCCTACCTTACTAGATAATTATAGGAAACAATTCCATGATAAATATTAAATGTATCACAATATGTATAAAAATAAATACATATAGGACATGTTAATGGGCCTTGTAGGGATAATCCTAAGCTGAAAAGAAGGAAGGTTTGTTGGCAACCACTAGAGGAAGGATGAGTGAAAATCAACTTCGATGGTGCTGCCCAGGGAAACCCGGGGATCTCTGGATGCGGATGTATTGCAAGAGATTGTCAAGGCAATATTCTTGCCTTTATGGCCAAACTCTTGAAGGATGATACGAATAATGTGGCTGAATGTGCAGGAGCTAAAAAGGCTTTAGTCTTAGGAGCCAAATTGGGAATTCATAGAGTGCACCTTGAAGGAGACTCAAAAATAATAACCAATGGAATTATAAGAGGGAAAATGGTAGCGTGGCACCTTGACAAACACATAGAACAGATTCGGGGCCTGTTACAAGAGTTCGAAGGCTTCAAGGTATCCCATGTTTACCGAGAAGTGAACAAGGTGGCCGATAAGTTGGGTAATATGGAGGCGAATGCAAATTTTGGGACTCAATTTGAAATACATGAAGACTTTAGGAGTCTTGAATTAGTATAGAAGAGGATGATTAACTTAATACCCCACTTAAAACATCAAACCGGAGGAACAAAGGAGTATTAATCTGCCATCATGCTCATGTGCACTCAAGTTTATATCATGTCTTAGCATGTGAAAAAATTTGAACTCATTAATTGGTACCCAAGGAATGAAGTTCTTCTAGATTGTTTGAAGAAGGTAAATTTATGCAGGGGAAGGAGAGCAATCTGCAAAGTTCTGTGTGTAGAGGAAAAAATGGAGGCCAAATTTCTACTCAAGTCTGACAGGCAAACGCAACCGTACGAGGGAAAGATCATGCCAAGGAGATTGAAGAACATCTTCATGTTTGATGTTGTGGATTTCATGGATGGCATTTACCAGATGTTTGGGATGGAGTATTGGAATCCTACTGGAGGCGACGCTCCAACCTGGACGTAGCCTCACTCTTTGTAGCACTGGCACTGTCCATGGGAGAGACCAAGGAGGAGGTCCTCAGGGTAGTGGAGGCTTGTGTTGACCCACAATGGTTGCTGAGTTTGGAATAAATTGTTGACAGAGTTGTGTTGGGGGAAGGACTGGAAATGGGGCTTGAGCCATGGAGGCGAACAGGAGGAGGGGACACATCGGTTCAGCCTCTGGTTGTCGGGTCTGCTTTGAACCCACAAGGGGTGCACATACCGCAGGTGGAGAAGGGCTGGAAGAAGATCATTTCATATCTGTAGGAGAACATTTGGGAGAAGTGTGAATGAAGGAAGGGCTTCATGAAATTGATGCCATGAAAGAGTGTAACTGCACTGGGCCTGCCACTGCGACACCAGATAGAAAGGAAGACACAAAAAATGGTGGGCACTAGCGGAATGGGAATCTCAGAAGGTGCCAGCCCCTCTGGCATATCAAGATCAGTGCAGGATGACAACACCATTCCCAATTTCTCGAGGGAGGAGGCAGCACAATGGTTTAAAGAATAGGCATGAACGCTGGGGAAGTTGATGTGTTTTGTGATTCTGAGTTTGGTGGATGTTTGTCTCGTTGGGTAGGGCGTTCATGCCTTTTTGCATTATAAAATGACTATATGTATAGGTGTTTATGGGAGTAGGGAAGTAATATGTTTGTAATACGGTAGCCAACCGTGAAAATTGGCTTTTTGATGTAATCCCTCTTTTATTATTAATACAAAATAAAGTTACCGATCAAAAATTAAATAATTACACATAGATATATAATTTGTTGAGGGATATCCTTCTCAAACTATTTATTCGACTTTTATGTGAAAAATTGATTGAAATA
>MU226772.1:13439-42395 GCA_018584345.1 Thuja plicata
AGGTAGGGAAGGATTTTGTTTTCATCTCATTGGTCAACTTGGTTTGGACTTCAAATTTTGGTGATACTTTCTCTCTTTGGGGGATTGGTGTCATTTTTTATTGTGTGAGCCTTGAATGAGGTGATTTAAAATTAGTGGGTCAATGAATCATGTTTTCTATATTTTGGTGAGGTGAAGAGGCTAGAGGATTATGCTCTTTTCTCTTTTGGGAGAATCAGAAACTTGGAACCCTTGAATCTGAACTAAGTCCCCATGTGGTCCATTTTGTGAGTCTTCCTTATTAGAGAGGGTTAACCGTAGAGGACATTCCCTTTATTAGGTCAACCATGTGGACAGAACCTCAAGCGGTAATAGCCATTTTCGCCATGGTAGTAACAACCGCTATATTAATGTCCTTGTGGAAGAAATTTTCACGGGTGTAGTTTCTTGTGGATTGTCAGATCTCCTTAGTAGCTCCTGATTGATTAAATTCTTAGATTGTGTCAAAACCTCAGTGCGTCATGATTGGATTTCACCCACTTAAAATTACAAAAGTTGCAGAGTCAAGCCATTACTAAGAACCATGGTGCAACCAACTTTTTCTTTCATAGGACTATGTGCATAATTGGAAAATATTTGAGAACATACACAGGTAGCATTCTTATGGAGTAGAATTACTATGACACTATCTATGTTCATGTGCAAGTTTGCTTTGTCCTTTTCTCATTATTTGAAGACATTTACTGCTTGAACTCCCTGATTGCTATCTTACATTCTTGGTTCATGATAAAATCTGTTAATGTACCTAGTTGGCTATTTAAAATGATCAAAATCTAAAGTTCTGTGTCCTTTCCTCGCGCGAGAAAAAATAAATTTCACGCTGTCTATTCCATTTCCTCACGCAAGACAACATTTCTTCACGTGAGACAACATTTCCTCGCGTAAAACTACCTGCCAGTGAGCTATTTGTTGTTTTCTCCCGCTTGCTTGCTTGCTGCCAACTAGCCAAATCTGAGTTCTTGAGTTATGAAAACTTTAATGTATCTCCCCAAAGAGTGTTATGACATGTTTCTCAACATCCAAATGAACTTAAATGGTATCAAGTTACACCAAATGACTCTTGGTCTTCTTTCTTCCACATCTCCCATGTCTTCCTAGTCTTCCATTCCCATTCTTTCTCTTCTTCTTTCATGCTTCTTCCTGTTCTTCCTAAGATTTTGCATCTTCTTGATTCTTTTCCTCTTATTATCTACTCTATCTTCTTCTATTTTCATCTATTCTATTACTTCCATTCTTGATTCCTTCTCTTCTAGAACCATATATCTCCACTATCTTCTTAGGAAAGATCTCTTGACAATGGATGATATCGAACTCATTTATCAATTCATGACATATTGTTCCTCCAATGATCCTTCTAGACGTTACATGGGTAATGAATCCCTAGCAAAAACTAGACAAAAATTGAATTAATTAGATGTCTTTGCCAGAATCATTGACACGATCATGTTACAATCTCCTTCTTCCAAACATATTTCATCTTCTAAGTCTTCTCATCATTCTTCATCATCCAAATATTCTTCTTCCACTAGGTTTTCATTTTCTACTTCTTCACGATCTCGTTCTTCTTCTACTTTTCCCAAGAGTCATACTTCTTTTCAAAATGCATACCATAATGAGCAACATGATAATCCTTGTGACATCTCTTCTGTGAAGAATGACATGCCTGTTTATGATGACTATGACTTTGATGATCCCGCCTATTATGATTCTGATGACTTTGAGGCCTATACTGATGATGGCTATTATGATGAAATACATAGTCATACTTATGACACCTCTATTCCTAAGGGTCCTCCTCGTCATGTACTCACGCTTACTAGGGATGGGGGTTCACAATGGAGAGATTGTGATGGTGATCCATATGATTCTGATTTTGAAAGAGACTTTGATGAGTTTTATGAACAATACTTCTATGATAGATTTGAGGAAGTGAAAGCTTTTCATGCTAGTTACAAACGTCAATTTTATCCCTCCTCTAAGTATTCTCGAGCTGAAAATAAAGATTGTACTCTTAAGCAAGATCATGTTAATGATGAACCATTGTTTTGTAATGATTCCCTTCCATCCTCTACATCTTCCAATACTCATACATCTCCTAAAGTTGCCAAATCTGCAACAAATCCTTCATCTGACATAATTCTTAATGCTTTTCATGCATTTCCCTATAGTTATCCTCAAGGGCTACCTCTCAAACCTTCACTTGGCTTCAAATACTTTCAATAATGCTAAACCTAAAGATCCTAAGCCTTTATATGTTATAATGCCTACTTCTGCTAATCCTTTCCCATCTCCTCCCAAGTCTCCCATACAATTCCAACATGCTTCATTGTCCTTAGAAGTGGCTCCATATCAAGAGGATTCTAAAAATGATAAAGAAAAAAACATAAAGAAAGATCAAGATCAAGAAATTTCCATGTATTCTAATCTTCTTTATGATGTCTCTTATCTGTGTCATGGTTCTTTTGATCCCTTACACCCTTCCTCATTCATTCCACCATGTCTTAAGTCTTCTCCTAAGAAAGATCAAGTTACTACTTACACCATTGAGCTTATTGACAATCAAAATAACCCTACCACACTTGCACTTTCCAAAGATGATACTTCCATTAAGGTTATTAAAAATGGTTTTGTTACTTCCAATATTAAGCCTATTGAAAATCAAGAGGAACATTATGCACTTATGCTATCCAAAATCCTTGTCAAGATCAAAGTCTTTCATCTTCTTGTTCTATCGCTCCATGTTCGCTTCCACTTTCTATACTTCCTAAGTCTTTTCAAGCTTCGAACAATCCTATCAACGAAGGTTCTCCTATTCAATATGTTCACGACCCTATTGAAAATCCTAATGCTCACTCTAAAGATGTTGATATCCTTGGTTGTCATATACATGCCAATGAACTTAATGATTATCCTGTTACATCTTCCACATCCATCCTTGGACCTCCTCCACTAATACTAAGGGCTTCACATTTTCCTTCCATCTTGGGTCCTTATGTCCCTTCACTTTCCCCTCCTAACTCTCCTAATTCATCATCCATCTTGGGTCCTTATGTCTCTTCACTTTCCCCTCCTAACTCTCCTAATTTGTCATCCATCTTGGGTTCTTATGTCCCTCCATCTCCTATCTTTCCTCAAGATCAACATAGATGCATACCCTTGAATCCTTTTCATCCATCCACCAATCTAAACTAGTCATATTCTTATTCTTCCTCCACAAGTCCCAAGTCTTTTGGAAGAAATTTGAATGTTCAATACAAGAAAAAGAAGCAATACAAGAATCCATCTAAAAAAGAAGATCACCATGTATCATCTAACTGACATGGGGGTATAAAGTCAAAAGAGATATCTAAGAAGAAAACTACAAGACAAGTATGGGTTCCAAAATCCATCATTGAAGATATCCTCTCTAAATCATAAAAAAGAAATAAAAAGCCTACTACTATATGGATTCCAAAGTCTCTCTTGAGAGATTCTCATGTTGAGAAATGAGTGCAGTTGAAATTCAAGCTTCCAAAGGCTTCCACTTCATCTTCTTCCAAAAACATTCTTTCATTCCATGCGCCTAAACCACAACCTTTGTTATCCATTCACCATATTTCTTAACGTATTCCTTCATTCACATTTCCTCCATCCTCTTTTCACCCTTCAAGGTGTGTGTTGATGTTGATCTTGCCTTAATTTTTGTCTACCCTTTCACAATCCTTCCATTTACTATCCTTCTACCTTCTATCCTATTTTCTCATTTGCCTATTTCTCCTATCTTCCAACCTCACTCATTTTGCATGAAACCTTACCCTCCATTTTTCTCTTTCATCTTCCTTTCCCTATCAGCATCTTTGAGCATATCATTTTGGATCTTTGGTATATCATAGTTTATCCTTTCAAGCAGTATTATCTAAAAAGCTTGCCTTCTTCCAAAAATTTCTATAAAAAATTCAAAAATTCAAAAAAAAGAGAAAAAAAATTAAAGAGAAATAATTTTGTCCTATGGTGAAAACCACTCCCTTGTGGAACTTTGGATAAGTATCGTGATGAAAACCTGGAAATCAGGCGTCATGCATAGTTCTTCTACATCTTTCATCCATTATGTATTCTCTCTTTGATTTTGACAATGTTGATCTATACATGAATATTTGGACTATCTTTTGAGCTATCTTACGATGATGTTGCTTTCATTCCTTTCATATTTAGCTTTCAGATCTATTTTCCTCCATTCATTTTCACCTATTGCTATCATTTTTTCCTTTGGTCTTGATCTAAAAAAGAAAAAAAAAAAGAGTAAAACACGGTGCTATGAAGCCTCTTGACAGGTCTACTCCTTTGGACTGCATCCTTTCCTACTCTTACATTACACTTTTGTGACTTATCCTATCTTGACCTTTCATTTCTTGTCCAAATTTTATTTGCATGATGTTTCTTTCTTTTCCTTAGCTTGGGTACTCTTGAGGAGTTTGCCTTTGAGGATTTCTTCCCTTCATTCTCCTTCATTTTCATGTCTTCCATCTCTTCCACCAGCTTGCTAATCCCTCATGTCCTCCACATTGCTAAAATATTGGGACTGTACAATGTGATCTTGCTTGGGAATTTGATGCCCATTCTATCTAGGGGCATCCTTTGTACATATTATTAAACTTGAAAAAATTCAAAAAAATGATATATTGTTAGAAATTCTAAAAAATTATAAATTGTCCTGAAAAAATGATCATCTTAGTGAAAACCTAGCAATGGGCACTTTGATGTAAATCTAAAAAAAATTATATATTCCAAAAAATACAAAAAAAATTCAAAAATTCAAAAAAAAAGAAAAAGTGCCTTGGTGAAAACCTGGAAACAAGCGCCTTGGTAGAAAAAATTATAAAAAATTATAAAAAGTCCTAAAAAAAAAGAAGAAAAAAATAGACAAAGAAAAAATGAAAAAATTGTAATAAAATTCAAGTGGTGATAACCTGGAAACGGGCGCTACTTGAGGCCTTTGCAGCCATGTTTCTTAGCAAGTGTCCTTGACACTTAGCCTTTCTCCATCATGCCTTTTCCTTGTTGCCTTGGTTTGGAATTGGTCTTTGTCTTGGGGGCATAACTGTGTTAGCTTTGGTCTCTTGGATGCGTTAGTCTTTAGGACATCCCACAAATGGTGTTTTTCAACACCACCTCAACTGTATTTTTCAATACAATCCTTGACATCAAGTATTTTTCAACACTTATTGGTTTGGTCTTACCCCATTTTGTCATGTGGTCTTATCTTCTTGCAAGCATTCAATCCTTATCCTCGGAACTCAATATTAGTTAACACACTTAAATTTTTAAACACAACATTTAAATGCTTGAGCTATGTCATGATCTTTTCTTTGTGTTGACTGTTATTGATTTTTGTTGAGTGTCCTTGTCTAATAAGTCTCTCTGTGATGCATAGCTATAGGACTTGGGGCATGGAACATGTTATTATTTTCTTCCTACTTTATGCTTCACTATTTTTGCACAACCGTTCTTGTGGTCATCATGGCGTCTATGTCTTGATGCGAGCATGGTTTTGCTACATTAAATTGGGTAAGCTAACATCACAATTATCTTAACCTTTATGTCTTTGATGCTTATGTTAGAACCTTTCCACATTCCAATCCAATATAAATTGCATTCATATCTTCATAGTTGCGCTTGTGACTAGTGATGATTGTGTGATTTTTCGATGTCCATTAATAATGGACCAATGATTAAAATAAGTTCCTTAACATTCTCTTATGAATGATGACCAAAAATACCTATGCTATAGTTTCTCTATTGTAAGTAAACCTTTGCATTTTCATATAGCTTGCATTGTTAGACTTCATCTTAGTTTTCATTTTTAGGCTGCATTATTATTTTGAGAGGGTTTTTCTTCATCTTTCTTGTGGAATCTTAATCAACTGTGGTCATGTTTGATCTTCATTTCCTTATCTTCTTTCATGATCTCAATATAAATTTTCTATCTTAAACAGTTGATTGATTTTGGGGCATTCTCTTTCTTAAGGAAAATTCTCTTTCTTCTCTCCATTTCTTTCCACCTCTTCCAAACTTCTATCTTCCATTCTCTTTCATCCCACTTCTTCTTCTTCTTCTTCTTCTTCTTCTTCTTCTTCTTCTTCTTCTTCAACCTTGGGGCATAATCTTTCATGATTGATAATCTACCTTGGTTCTGTGACCCTTATATCTTTCATCTTACATCAAGAACCTTATCTTTAGTTTGATTTGATCAAAATTTATCAATTTGTTGTTTCTCCTTTATCTCATTTTGATTTTGATCACGAGGGGGTAGTACCTATCAAACTTCAATCATTGATTTAGTTTATCAATTATATCAGTCTTGCTTGAGATTCTTATCTCTGACATGTCAATTACTTATGTCGGTGTTGACATTGTCTTTTTCAATTGTGCTTATTTTTGTCCTGATGTGTTCCCAAATCGATCACATGTTTGGGTTGTTTTGTAATCCCATGTCGACCTCACACTTCAACTATATTCTTTGACTACATGTGTTCCCAAATTGACCAGACATTAGTCAAAGAGGGGCAAATGTATGCACCCTAAAATGGTCACCTAGACTTTGGGCCCCATTTATCATTTTATCAATTTATCAAATTTCTGAATCAATGCTTTGGATCATTTTCAATTCAAATCAATTTCCTTAATCAAATTTTAATTAATTCAATTATTTAAATATTTCAATATTTCATAAGGTTTGATCATTTTTATTTAATTAAAAGATTTAATCTCCCTTTTAATTGAATAAAATTTATCTTATTTAATTAAATTAAATTTCTCCCTTTTAATTAAATAAAACTCATCTTATTTAATTAAATTAAATTCCTCCCATTTAATTAAATAAAATTCTTCTAATTTATTTAATTATAAAGAAAACCCCTCTTTTAGTTAAATAAATAAAAATCCCCACTTAAAGTACTTTATTTGATGAAAAAGACAATAAATTAAATGAAAATTAAATAAAAAATCCTTTTTTCTTCACATCTTCCTAAGTGGTGGCTTTTTGCCTCTTAATCTCAGTCATTGATTATTTCTTTTTTCCTCTTAATCTCAATCATTCACTTTTCTTTATAAGGAAATCTCTCCTTCTCATTTTCATTATTAGGTTTTTCATAGTATTGTTATGTTGCAGGTTTGGAAAGCAATTTTGGAGGAGGATTTGAGCATTTGAGCTTGGATATTACAACTTCTCTCTTCTTGTCTTCTTCTTCTTGTATCCATGGCTATTCATGTAGATTAGATTCATGTTTATTTTCATAGATTAGATTTGCATATTTCCTTTCATAGATTACTCATGCATTGTTATCATTTAGATTAATTTATTTTCATGCATTGTTATCATATAGAGCAGATATCTATTATGCCCTGCATCCCCGTCCCTACATTTTGTGTGCAAAATGTTGGGTCCCCCTTTTTTTTCTTTCTGTTTGTTTTTACTTTCGGTTCTGCCTTTTCCTTTCTTTCCCTTCTATTTTCTTCCTTCGGGGTTTCTTCCCCGGTGTGGTGTTTTGTTTGTTTGGTTTTCGCCTCCGGGACTCCAGTCCCGGAGGTCGTCCTTCTCTGGGAACTGAACTCCGGACTCCGGGATTCTTCACCATGATGTTCTTAAGGATATCATTGCGGGGAATCCCCGGGCCCGGGGTCCGGAGGTTTTCTTGTCCAGAGATTTTCGGAAGGAGGTGGATTACCTTTTTACTACGGGTATAAATAGAACTTATCTGTCATTTTCACATTTATCAAGATTAAAAATTTTGAGCACTCAGAGCGATTAACAGAGCGATTTCAAAATGATTAATAGAGCAATTTACAGAGAGTTAGTAATAATCAATGCTTAACACTTCCAGTCATTTCCAGGCGATTGCGAGTGCTTCATGGTGGTGATTGTGACCGTTTGACAACTCGAGCTATTGCAGAGCTCCTGCGATAACTCCTTTCCTCCACCTTCTACATTCTCAGGTTGGTTTTCCTGTTCCTGCCTTTCTATTTTGTTTGGTTTCTTTCATCGTTTGTTTGTTTGTCATCCTTCTATTTCTTTTTTGTTTGTTCCCTATTTTCTAGTTTGGCCGCCCGTTGCTAGGTCAGCTCTGCCAGAGGGTTGTCCGCCCTCTATGCAGAAGTGGTAAGTATGTAAATAGATATATATACATCTCTTCCTTGTCTGGTCTTCCTGCAGACATCATTCTGCATTGTATATTTGTGAATATATGTATATATTTGTATATCCCTTTGTTTCTATGTGTATATCCTTCAGCCTTCATGTATATCCTTCCAGGTGGCTTGACAAGCTGGTTGAGTCACCTATGTTACTAGTTTTTCGCCCATGAACTCGCTTCAGGGCAGAAAACCACTTGTTTAAAACTAGGCTCTCGGCCGGTTTCAAACAGGCATTTTTCTCTCTCCTCAATGAAACCAGTCAGACCCTCATTTATGTCCCATGCGCACAATCAATTCCAACTAAGTGGCCTTCACTTTTCACGCGTTCAGACATTTGGCTCCGCCGTCATCACCATAACTTCTATTTAATACATACGCACGTGGCGCCCACGTGGGCTTGATGACTTGCCTTTTTGCACATCCTCGCCAATGGTTACTTCTCCAGGTTCCAGGTCCCCCACCATCATTCATCCCGTGTCTTTAAAAAGTGTGTGGTAAAATCCCAAGACCTAGATGTTTAATAAAATCAAATTTTCTGTGATGCGTTTGCTTTTCGGCTATTTTTGAATAAAACTAACTTTTCAGGAAAAGCAAGCATCACGGTGGTAAGATCTTCGGACCCCAGAATATTTATTTTGATTAATGTGTTCTGACAGTCACTTTGTCTCGCAAGTTCTCGGAGTTCATTTTCCAAACATGTCTGAAGCATCCGCATCTTCTCCACCCGGAAGTCTAGAGCTACCTTCCGTAGCAGAAACCAGGGCAGCAGTAAAATCCAATATGGAGAAGGCCCTGGTGAAGATGCCCCTGACAATGAAATTTGTGCAGGACAACGTCATTATGGGCTCAAAGATTGAGTCCAAGGTTAAGCTTATCACCGACACCAGCGTCGGAACATGGACGGAGATACAGGCCTTGGTAAAAATAATGCACATCCAGCGACAGGCTAGAGATCAGTTGGCAATCAACGTCGGGAACTCTAGAATCCTCAAGGTGGCTTGTTTTCTGTGCTCTGTGCAATCTCCAGAGCTTGTTTTGACACTGGCCACCAACTACAACTCTTCTGTCTGGGCCATTATGCTCGCAGCTGTAGAGCCAATAGGATACCCCACTCCTCTGGTATCCCTCGACCCAGTCACATTCCAGGCAAGCTTGGGAATCCCACAATTTGATAAGGCCTCGGTGGTTACAAGGACCGATGCCTTAGCCCAATTTACACAACTGGAGGATGCTGCCCAGGTATATATGAATACCCATTGGCTCAAGGCCCCAAAGAGGGACCCTAAAAGAATGAAGATAGAGATTCCCCACTCTGAATTCAAAGAGAGCATCTAGATGGGGATGATAGCATTGGCCCGGGTCTTTGGGCAGCCCTCCGCCCAAGATTTTTCTCGATGGATGTACTAATTCCTCCTTGGCATCTCCACCAAGGGAGGATACTTCGACTAGGCGACAATAATTTCTAATCATGTTGACTCCCAGTTCTAGCAACTAAACAGGAAGAAGAAATTTTACATGTCTTCCTATGTTTTTTGGGCCCTAGTGCAGCAGAGGCCCCATGCCCACGGCCTACTTACAGATGGCGTGCTCGAGATTGTCGTAGGAAAAAAGGCACCATGGGACCATTTCCCACAAGTTCAATGGGAGGCAAGCTTCCCCAATTTTTTTTAGGTAAATGACGTGTTCATTTATTATCATCTGCTTACACCCACCCGGGATGCTGGATACCGCTTGTCTTCTGAGGTGTTGAACTTGGTCCATAGTTATTGACATTATTATATTATGTTCCAATAGAACACCTATATTAGGGTCACCAGCTTCTCTGAGAAACCCTACTTGTTGCCCAAGCACTGTGGGGACGAGATCGTGCTCTTGGAGTATTGCAAGAAAATAATGGAGGTTCATGCCCTCTTTGCCCTCAAGAAGATACCCAACATTCCATTCTCAATCACCTGTGGAAATTACACATGCAGTCTGGCCGTCGCAAAGGAGGTGGACAATGAGCTAAAAAGTTATAACTTGTAGGAATTTTATTTAGCGCGGAAAATTTTTGATCTGCATGGAAAGATAGCAACGGCACTACCTCGGGCTTCAGAGCCCCATCATATACACATGGAGGACTTCTGGTCAAATTGCCAAGATGATGTGAAGGTGCGGAGTAGGCACTATATTAGAATGACGGCCGGTATGATACAAAAATTGAAGCTCCAGAGGTTCCCGACAAACTTCTCAGATGTCGCCCCCACTATCGATCTCTAGTACAAGGCTAAGGGGATCGACACAAGAGCTCTTCCACCTGTAAACTGGGCCGCCCAAGAAGGACCCACAATTGAAAACTTCACTCGAGAGGTGGTCGACTGAAGCCATGCCTATTTTAAGAAGGTGTGCCCTGGAAGTACCCGCCGAGCAGCCCAACCAGTGCCAAAATTAACTCCCCAGCCAGCACCAAAGATGACTCCGGGGGCCAGGACTTCTTCGCAGGGAGCAGATAAAGGGAAAAGAATAGACACGACCCCTTCTACATAAGAAGTCCCCATAATAAAACAAATAAAACAATCAGTGGCAGCCTCCCAGCAGATGAGGGAATAATTAATAACTCAGCTGGCCACTCCACCGCTCATGGTCGGGCCACTTCGTCCCTCCTCCCCATCATTAGCAGCCTTAATGGTGAGGGCAATGGGGGTGGATCCCATGGAGGTGGTAGCAATTAAAGATGTGGGGCCACCTCTGGTTACCTAGACAAAGAAGAAGCCTAGAAAAAAGCCTAAGGCAGAACCGAAGTTAGGAACATCCCAACCCCAACAAGTAGAAATCCTCTCTTCCAGTTCTCCAGAACTGGAGAAGGAAATAGAGCCTGCAGAAGTCCCAGCCAGTCCCCCTCCGCAAGAGGAATTTGATGATGTATTTGCAACCGACGAGTTTAGAAACTTGCAGGGGGACAATACACAAACAGAGACAGAGGTCCCGGGGGCAGAACAAGAGGCTGTAGAGAAAAAAGCTCTTGAACAAGAACCTGCACAAGAACAAGAAAAGAAGGTTGAAGGAAAAGAGTCAGAGCTGGAGATTGCCTCCGGGGCTCAAGCGATGCAAGGTCCAGGAGTGGACCAACAAAAACAAGGTGAAAATATGGCATTCGCTAGGGGAACCAGACATTCGAGAATAATCGTGACCCCAGCCGCCATGTTCCAAGGGCCACTCCCGGGAGAAACCTTTGGGCAGGTGATAACAGTGGCCCAAACTCTGAATCTCAGCCCAACACCTCCCCTACTGCCGAAAGAGGTGCCAACAGAGGAAGAGACCCCGGCAATAGAAGAAGAGAAACAAGAAGAGCAGCTTGAAGAATAAATCCATGAGGAAGCCTACCAAAGTCCAGACCTAGTAATAGATACAGAGGACAAGGCTGAGGAGATGGAGGTTGATGCAGAGAATGCTACTGTAGAAGAAGTGGATGCAGGGAGAGGAATGGATGAGGTCCATGCCACTGAGGAGAAACAACCACAAAACATTGGGGAAGAATCAAGGGAACAAATTCTGGCAGGAAGACCACCCCTATTACCTCAGTGGCTAGTAGAGAGAAGGAAAAGAAAATTTCAGTCCACTCTCATGACTCCTCTCTCCCTGGCCGAAATGATGGCCCTATTCCAAGCTCTGCCAAAGGCCAAGAAAGCTCAGATAGTTCATACTCTCTAAACTGGGTCGGGCAGAGAAATAATTACCATGGTGGCAACACCTCCCCCAGATGCCGATGAAGCAACCGCAGATCCCGGGGACTATAATTTTGCAGAGGTATCACTAGGAAAAATGGGAAAGCAAGGTGAGGTAGACTTGTTGAAGTAGGAAGAAAGGGCAGTGGAAGCCCAATATGAGAAGAAAGCCCAGAGGCTCAAGGCAGAAAAAGAAAAGAATGCAAACCTTATGGGGTTGCTCACCGAGTTGGCTCGACCCATCAATGTCACTCCTCCGGAGGCCTCCACCTCTGAAGATCTACCGCAGAGTGACATGGACTCCCTGTGAGTAATGAAGAAGAAAGGTCAGGCAGTGGATGAGTGGGTCACCCTATACATAGGAAACACCCAACATTTCTTGGTGTCCACCCTCCCAGATTTATACACGGCCCATCAGGTCATTCACCGGGCGAAAATTCTTATTGAATTGTGGGAGGGTGACATCAAAAATTATTAAGCATAGAAAGTGGAGCTTGAGGAACTCCTTACCCTGGGGGAAGATATGATTTCTGAATCTAGAATTTTGGGGGATGAGTCATTTGATTTTGTGAGAACCCTGCACTCCAGACTTGACCTCACATTGGAGGTAATCAAGCAACTGGTAGGGTCTCTGCAAAATAAGGTTAACACTGTAAAATATTATTTCAATTTGTATAAGTCTTTTATAATAAAGACTTCCGGGGCTGATCCCCTTAGCACAGATACATGTACCCCCAAAGATTCAGTTTTGGGGAGTTTTGATGAAATAATGAAGTCCCGATATCAATCCCTGGAGGGGATAGATGGGGCCCAGATGGCGAAGTTAACTCGCATGATACTTAGTGGTCATGATGCGGCGAGAATGGCTGACGAGTTTAAAGAAAATGTTGCAGACCTAGGAGAAAAAATTGAAGTGGCCAAGTACCAAAGGGCTAGCCTGAAAGATGTAGATGAAGATGGTATCTCCCGCCTCCTCCAGGCTTTCAACGATAATAAGCAACCTTGAGCTTTCTCTGGAGGCTGGGGAAAACTCAAGCGTTGGGTATTCTTTATTCTTTTGGGGATGTAAGTTCCTGGATCTCGGAGTCCCAGATCTAAAATTTTGTATTCTTTTGAGTGATTTGTGTCGCGGTCCCCAAGGCCAACTGGTCACTTTCAAAAGCGGTTAATAAAGGCTGTCATAAGGTGGTTGGCTACATCAAGGAGGCATCGACTTAACAGTTGATTTTCTAACAGGATGGTCTTCTTGAGGTACCACTTAGAGGTACACCTGGCACATTGAAGATAGGGCGCCATATTTCCCATTTATGAGGCACGTAGCCTCAATCCTTGGGGGACCTACTTTCTTCCTTCTCCCTCTCAGCTCTCTTCTCGAGGCCGATTCTTCTGATGTATATTCTTGTCTTATTCTTCTGACATGGAAGACCTATTTCATCTCAAGATCTTTTGTAGGGTGGCTCAGGTAGTACCGCCCCCCAGATATTATATTTTATTGAAGTGTGATGTAAAATAAGAGTTAGGGTTAGAAGAGAGTTGTATAAATAGCCAGACTGGCCCATTTCCAAGGGTCGGCGAAATTGATGATTTTGTTGTCCATAGTAATAGAAAGGTGATTTCTTATTTTAAGTTGTAGAGCTCAATGCTCCATGGTTCTATTTTGAATAGTTAGATGCTCCCCTAGAGCCACCATTGTAGCATGCACCAGTGCTTGCTGGAAGAGATATTAATGAAGGAGGAAGAATTTTGTGCAATGATGTTGTTGGCATTCCTACTTCTGAGTTAATGGTATTTCATGCTTTATATTCTTTATGTCTTCTACTCTGATGTGTTAAAATAGATTAATGACCTCTTTTCCCTCGCTACTAACAAAGTTCTAACTGATGGTTATGTTTTTCTTCGGTATTTAGTGTAGTATGTCAGAGTATTATTGATGTTCTGAATGTTTAAACATGACTATAGTTAGATGAAATGTTTCTAACCCTGCAGCATCTTTTTTTGTTTTATTTTCTAATTATAGAATGCTAGGGTAAACCTTACTTTATTGAATCTCCAGAGGTAATGAGTTGAAGAAACTAGCTATCCCCCTTGAAAATAGTCACTCCTCCCAACCGAGCCCCGCACCATCGTGACCTGACACCCAGGTGCTTGAAGGCTCAGAGAATACAATTTTCCCGGATAACCTTTGCAGGCGAAGTTGGCCGGTATCCCTAGAACCCGATGACAACTTATGACTATTGGCGGACCTGGTCAGCAAAACCCCATCAATAGAAATGGGCTCTAGAAGGAGGGCATGAACTCATCCTCCTCCTGAGGTTCTGATTTTACACCTCTTGAGGGTTCCCCGAGTTGTAGTTTTAAGAGGCAAGCCTTCAATGGGATTGGGTCTTTCTCCCCAAAAAAATTTGAAAGAGTCCTTAGGTCTGCCCTGAATCCTGGAAAATTTATCAAACTCGAGCCTCCTACTCGAAAGAGACGGACCTCGAAAGTCATACCAGCCGCTATTGTCTGGGGGTCTAGCATACCTCAAAATATCTAAGCTTCTCAGGCAATCCTGGGAACCAATACCCATACTACCCAATATATAATTCCCCCAATGGCCACATATTTTGGGAACACCGGGTCCCCAATGGGAATTTTTCTGGGTGCAATCAATGACTTACCTTCTCACCCAGAGAAGATCTGCCCATGATATGAGCACCTAGGCTCACAGACCACGGAAGAACACTTATAGGCATACAAAGATGCCATGAACTGACACCGGATCCAGCATGAAGATGTTGTGACTCAGATGTTTTCATTTTCTTTAGGGCAAGGTGAGTTGAACTGGTACCTTAACCTTCCTGCCAACTCCATAAACAGTTGGCAGGGTATGGAGGACGCCTTCCTGGCTGCCTTTTGCGTGCATGTGGACCCAGCATGGTCCCATAGCCAGTTTATTTCTATCAGGAAGGAACCCAATGAACCTCTTGCAGCATTCAACCATAGGTTCCAGCGTGCCCTGAAGTGATGCATAGGCCCTTTTATTCCATCCCCAGAAGTAACCATACAAACCTATCTTAATGCGATAGACCCTTTCGTTGCCACTCTCCTTTGGAGAAAAACCACCGCGGGTGACCGGGACACCTTGGAAAAAGTCTATAACCTAGCTTTAGAATTGTCCCATGGTCTCAACAAATCCCTGGGCGGGATTGGGCAGAGTACGCCCTTCAACATGATTGCCGACGAAACTGCGTACGCCGGGGGGCACAACCCCAATCTGGCGATGGGTGCCCCTTCGGTGGCAATGAATTCCCCGCCACCCCTAATAGACTAGCAAGCCCAGTATTTTTACCCAATGTAGACCCAGACTGTGCCAGGTCTGGAAGCTTTCCTTTGGAATCAGTCGCAGCAGGCACAACAGTCTCAGACGCAACCATCCGGAGTGCCCTTCTTTCAGTCATCCGCGACTGGAGGATTGCTGCCCTCGACTCGGGCTAATACTGCTGCCTTCCTAGGAAGCCAGCAACAACAACAACCATCACATTGTGACACCAACACTTAGTTGACCACCGAGGTTGAGTCCCTCTAGCGAATGTTGTCTACGTTAATGGTGGACATGGGCCAACTGAAGGCGGGGTCCTATGCACCCCAGAATTCAAATTCTCAGAGGGGAAACATTTTCTCCAGCCAATGAAACAACAATGCCGAAGGAAAAAACTTCAATAACGGGTCTAGGCCCAATCAACAGCAATGGAATAATAACGTGAACACCAAAGGCCTGCCTCCGAACCAAAATGCCAACCGAAATAGTGTTGGACCCTCACATTTCACACCAGTTGCAGACTTCCAACCCATGACTAATTGGTGTAGATTGCACGACATGGGTTCACACAATGAGGTGAATTGTGCCACCTTGGAAAAGGTCATCATGATCTCCCAGCTAGACAGACAGCAATCGCATGATACCACCCCTCCAGAGCCTCCTATCCAAGAGCCAACCCACAGTGCCTTCACCTATGACACCATCTTCTTCAGAACTTCTGGGGAGGATGAAGAAGAATCCAAATTGCAGGGATTCTTTGATGAATCTATCCCGCCCTTTGAGGCCAACACCTTTACTAACCTGTGGGCTCCATATAATACTCGGAATCAGGTTGGTAAAGGACCAGCTTACATGCCCATACCTCCTAACAAAGACACTCTTCCCCCTAGAATAACATGACTGACCGACCCACTCCTCCAAAAGGTCCTAGCTCTAAACAAGCAAAAGATCTAGCTGAGGAAAACCACCAGTTCTCGGGAGTAAGATTTCACATTATGAAGGCGTTAGAACATACCACCACCTCCATGACCTTGATGGAGGTTTTGCTAAACTGTCCCGAGAAGAATAAGTCTCTTTTGAAGTTCTTGGGGAACCTGAAAGCCGTTAGCTGCCCGCCCAAAACTGTCTCGTTTGAAGATGCTAACGCGACCATCTTCTAGGGAAATAATGAGGATCCCCCCTTCCTACTAGGCCTGAAAATCCAAGGCAAAAATATACACAAATTCTTAGTAGACTCTGGGGCTTCAGGTAATATCATGCCCTTGTCCATTTGTCAGAAGCTCAGATTCCATCCCACCCCATCCAATAGTGCAGTGATCCAGCTAGATAAGACTGCTGTAAAAATGGTGGGAGAATTGAAGAATGTCTGGATACAACTTATCTAGGACCCTAGGATAGCCAGCATAATTGAAATCCAAGTGGTGGACATCCCAGAGACTTACGGGATGTTATTAAGTCAGAACTGGTCTAAGTCCTTGAATGGATACTTTTCAACTGACTTCACCCATTTATGGCTCCCATGGGAAGGAGAGTCAAATAAGATCCGGGTCGAAAGTGAACCCCAGATGAAACAGGCCCTTATCGAGGTTTGGATGGTCAATGAGGTCTTTTTCTCTGAGACTTCCCTGGGGGTGTACCGACCCTTTGAAATTTTAACATTTGATTTCATCCCTAGAGAGGATCCCGTCGTGCTACAGAGAGCCCAAGACCTAGAAGAATTGATGAGAGTTGAGATTGACTCTCAAGGCATCACAGCAACCCTCACCACACTCATGTCTGGCACTTGGTGCCAAGTACACTACCAGAAACACTCAGAGCTTAAGTGTGGGTCGTGTCTTTTGATCGCTAACGGACACCTCGATACCTTCCAGAATAAACATGTAACTGATTCCCTTGGGCCCAGCGTTCCTATGTGATGCACTCCTTTGGTGCCCTCTCCTTGGAAATCCCAAATCCAAACACTTTTGGAGGTAAATTCTACATTCATGTCGGTAGTCTGGAAGGGACCCCCTAAGTCTCCCAGCAATAATCCAAAGACTACTCCCCTCCCCCAGCCCCAAATTATGAACAATGACTTATGGACCCTTAAGTTCGATGGGTCCCGATCCAAACAAGGCTGCGGGGCTGGGGTAGAACTGATCAACCCGCAAGGGAAGTCCTTCCTCACGTCCTACAGAATGTAGTTTAACTGTACAAACAATGTCACAGAGTATGAGGCTTTCTTCCTTGGACTCTTATTTGCACTAAGAAAATGTGTCACCCACCTCCGGGCTCTGGGTGATTCAGAGTTGATTCTTAAACAAGTCTGGAGTCAATACACATATCACAACAAAAGGCTGGCCGCATACCGCAACCGGGCTTGGAGCCTTATTGAAGATTTTGATGCCTTCGGCATTGACGTCATTCCCCGGCGACGGAACTACATCCCAGATGCCCTTGCCATTTTTTCCAGCACACTTGAGCCAATGGCCAGCTCACGACTCCAGAGATTTTTAGTTGAGATGGTCCCCACCCTATCCATTCCAGATAATGTCACCCACTTTTAGGTTTTTGAGGACGATCAGCATATCCTGGCCTTCATAGATAATGTTGGTGTCTTTGAAAATCAGATAGTGGAAGAACGAGACCATGACGATACTGGGTACGGTGATGAAGACAATGGGATCATGGATCTACCTACTAACACCATCCCAAAGGGGATGGTTGCACTAGAATGAATCTTTGACTCGGACACTCAGGCCCGGGAGAAGGTGTCATCCTCCTCCGAGGGAGGAAAGTTCAAAAAGGTTAACATCGGCCAGCCCGGTGAGGAAAAGATTATTCACATTGGTACCTCCTATTCCCCTAAGGAAAAGGATAAGATTTTCGCTGTTCTCTTAGAATACATCGACGTAATTTCCTGGGGTTATGAAGACTTGAAAACATACGACACATCCATCATGACCCATACTATTCCCCTGAAACCTGATGCTAAACCCTTTCGGCAAAAGAAAAGACTGGTCAACCCCCTGATAGAGCCTTTGATTCGTCAAGAGGTAGAAAAACTATTGTCAGCCCGGATAATCTTCCCAATCCAGCACACTACGTGGGTTGCCAACCTGGTCCCTATGAGAAAGAAGAATGGCAAGATCTTCCTTTGCGTGGATTTCTAAAACTTGAACCAGGCCTCCAAGAAGGATAATCACCCTCTCCCTTCATTGGATGAGGTGTTGCAGGTAGTGAATGGATCCCAGATGATGTCCTTCTTGGATGGATACTCGGGATATAACCAGGTCATGGTCAAGTATGAAGACAGAGAGAAAATAGCGTTTACCACTAAGTGGGGGACATTTGCGTACAGGAGAATGCCCTTTGGTCTGATCAATGCAGGGGCTACATTTCAAAAGGCTATGGACATTATGTTCAAAGGCCTTGTAAATCAATGCATAATCATCTACATGGATGATTTGACCATCTTTTCCCAGGACATGCGTGACCATTCCACCCATCTCGCTCAGATCTGCGAGAGATGTCGCCGGTATGGAATATCCCTCAACCCCAAGAAATGCATATTCGGGGTCACCGAGGGGAAGTTGCTCCGGCATATCATCTCTGAGAAGGGTATATCCATAGACCCTGATAGAGTCGAAGTATTACTAAACTGACAAATGCCTGGCAACAAGAAAGAGATGCGATCCTTCTTCAGAAAGATTAACTTCATACGGCGGTTCATCACGGGATTCACAGAAATAGTTAAACCGCTCATCGAGATGATGAAGAAGGATACCAAGATTGAGTGGAGTCTTGAAGCAAAGCGGGTATTCACCTAGATCAAATAGACAATAATGGAAGCACCTATCCTGGCTAGTCTGGACTATTCCCTTCTGTTTTACATTTACTCTTTTGCTTTGCCGCATTCTGCCGCAGCAGTGTTGACCCAAAAGGTTGAAGGGGAGGAATGACCAATAGCTTTCATGAGCTCCCCCTTCAAAAATGCCAAAGTCTGATATTCATCACTAGAAAAGTAGGCCTTTTCTCTAGTTCATGCCGTGAAGAAATTCTAGCATTATATTCTCTAGAGCAAGGTACATGCTATCATTCCGGACCAGGCTATCAAGTCTCTGCTGATGCAGAGTGAATTGGGTGAGAAACAGGGGAAATGGATGGCCATCCTCCAGGAGTATGACTTAGAAATGTAGCCCATGAAGATAGTCTGGGGCCACGGACTAAGTCGAGCGATGGTAGAAGAGACTCCCCGCATAGAATGTCAAACTTATACAGTGGAGTCCATTACTCAAGACCCTTGGTATACCGATTTGGTATACTTGTTGCTAAATAATAAATGCCTGGAGGGATTACCTCCTCAAAAATGTCGCACCCTGCAGATGAAAAGCGCTCACTTCATGATCAAAAACTCCACGCTCTACCGCAGAAACTACGAGGGAGTGTACCTTCGGTGCATCGACAGGGACCAAGCTGTGAAAGTGATTAACGAATTCCATGGACAGTTTAGAACCGGGCATGGTTCAACTGACACCACTGCCCATCAGATCCTTCGGTCCAGATACTATTGGCCCTATATATTCAAGGATTTTTATGCTCATGTTAGGAAATGTCATACTTGCCAAACCGCAGCGCATCGTGAGCGTAACCCAGCTATGCCTTTACAACCAGTCTACGAGGCTAGACCCTTCGCCCAGTGGGCATTTGACTTCATCGGGGAAATCAACCCTAACTCATCTACCAACCACTGATACATTCTCACCACTACTAATTACTGCACTCGGTGGTCTGAAGCTATACCATGCAAAAACAACACGGCAGACATAGTCATCAAGTTCTTGGAAAAAAATATCGTCACATGATTTGGAATGCCCTTTGCTCTGGTGTGTGACAATGGTCCGACATTTTCTTCGGCACAATTACTCGAATGGACCTACAATCGTAGGATCACTTTGAATTTTTCTAGCAACTATTATCTCCAGGGGAACGGAGTTACTGAATCAATGAACAAAAATCTACTTGAAGTGATCAAACACCTGCTAGAACAGAATCCCCGGGATTGGCATCAAAAGTTGAAATTTGCCCTCTGGGAAGATCGCATTTGTATTAAGGCCGCCCTAGGAACATCCCTGTTCCATCTGATTTATGGTTAGAACCCTATATTCCCAGTTAACTTACAGATCCCAGTTTTATAGTTTATGCATGAATTTAGCAATAGGGACAACATCATGGAGGTTTGACTCTTAAATCTGGTGCAGATAGAAGAACAGCGAGACATAGCTCTTGAACATTTCGCGCGTCATCAAGCAGTGGTAAAATGATGGTTTGACAAAAGATCCCAATACAAGGCTTTTCAGATCTCAGACCTGGTCCTATTGTGGGACAAGTCCTAGGAGAAGAAAGGAAAGCATACCAAGTTCCAATGGCTCTGGCTTGGACCATACCTAATCTCAGAAATATGCGGGGCAAATACTTACCGCCTTAACACCCTGACTGGGGAACCTGTCACGTTGCCCGTTAATGGACAGTTTCTCAAACACTACTTTGAGTAGGGTAAGTTTGCCCAAAGTTGTATTATATGTAAAGCCTCCCGCTTGTAAATATTTCTTTCGGGCACCTCGTTGCGAGGTACCCTGTCTTGTAAATAGCCTTGTCGGTTGTCTTCCGGGGCAGTCCTCTTTTGTTGTTTTTGTTTTTATTTTCAGTTTTCTTTCGGCCTCGGCATTTTGTTCCGTCTTGCAGGAATTGGAATGCTTCATATAACTCTGGCTTCCGGTGCGATGTCTATGGCATAGTGACCTTTAGAATCTGTCTTTAGCACAGTGGATTCAGCCCAGTCTCCAGGGTTGTTTCGCAGGTTGTGGCACATTTTGAGCAATCTCCATCGGGTGTTGTCTCTGGGAATCTGGCAATCAGTGGACACAAGTAATATAAGGAACAAGTAATCGGACACACTAAGGGTAGATCAGTTGTACTAATTGGTTGACCTAGGTCTAAAAATTTAGAGAATTCTTTCCGGGTCTGGAGCTTTATCCCCTCTTCAAACATCTAAGTATAGGTGGACAGGTGAAAGAAGTACCGCCATTAAATTTATCTAAGCTTAAGATTAATGGTGAAAGAAGTACCGCCTTCCCCACCCAGAAATAAATAAAATAGCAAACAAGGAAAAAGGGATGAAACTCCAGTCTCTGGGGGAACCGAGCAAATTGATGACTGGTTTGATGTAATTAGTGCCTCTTCTCTACTCCTCCCAGAGGTCATCGGCTTGATTTCCTTCCAAAGCACACACAACACCACTGATGAAAGACTCCGGACTAATTCCCATGTGGTTTGATTCTCTCAAATATGTTTCTCTTTTCCTATCAGACGCTTCGGGAAGCGGCTTGTTCTAGTTTTGCTAACCATAGATTCTATAGTTCTCAAATATGTTAAGGCATTTGTCCCAGATAGTCGCCATTTGTTATGCCCTACATCCCCGTCCCTACATTTTGTGTGCAAAATGTTGGGTCCCCCTTTTTTTTCTTTCTTTTTGTTTTTGCTTGCGGTTCTGCCTTTGCCTTTCTTTCCCTTCTGTTTTCTTCCTCCGGGGTTTTCTTCCCCAGTGTGGTGTTTTGTTTGTTTGGTTTTCACCTCCAGGACTCTGGTCCCGGAGGTCGTCCTTCATTGGAAACCAAACTCCAAACTCCAGGATTCTTTGCCACGATGTTCTTAAGGATATCATCGTGGGAAATCCCTGGGCCCGGGGTCCGGAGGTTTGCTTGTCTGGAGATTGCCAGAAGGAGGTGGATTACCTTTTTACCATGGTTATAAATAGAACTTATCTATCATTTTCACATTTACCATGATTAAAAATTTTGAGCACTCAGAGCGATTAACAGAGCAATTTCAAAGCGATTAATAGAGGAATTTGCAGAGAGTTAGTTATAATCAGTGCTTAACACTTCCAGTCATTTCCAGGCGATTGCGAGTGCTTCATGGTGGTGATTGTGACCATTTGACAACTCAAGCTGTTGCAGAGCTCCCACGGTAACTCCTTTCCTCCACCTTCTGCATTATCAGGTTGGTTTTCCTGTTCTCACCTTTCTGTTTTCTTCTGGTTTGTTTGGTTTCTTTTGTCGTTTGTTTGTTCGTCATCCTTCTGTTTCTTTTTTATTTGTTCCCTATTTTCTGGTTTTGCCACCCGTTACTGGGTCGGTTCTGCCAGAGGGTTGTCCACCCTCTGTGTAGAAGTGGTAAGTATGTAAATAGCTGTATATATGTCTCTGCCTTGTCTGGTCTTCCCACAGACATCATTTTGCATTGTATATTTGTGAATATATGTGTATATTTGTATATAGTCTTTGTATATCCCTTCATTTCTATGTGTATATCCTTTGAATTTCATGTATATCCTTCCAGGTGGCTTGACAAGCTGGTCGAGTCACCTATGTTACTAATTTTTTGCCCATGAACTCTCTTCGGGGCAGAAAACCACCTGTTTAAAACTAGGCTCTTAGCCAGTTTCAAACAGACAATTTTCTCTCTCCTTAATGAAACCAGTCAGACCCTCATTTATGTCTCATGCGCACAATCAATTCTAGCCAAGTGGCCTTCACTTTTTGCATGTTTGGATAGTTGGCTCCGTCGTCATCGCCATAACTTCCATTTAATACCTACACACAAAGCGCCTACGTGGGCTTGATGACTTGCCTTTTTGCACGTCCTCGCCAATGGTTACTTCTCTGGGTTTTGGGTCCCCCACCGTCATTCATCCCGTGTCTTTGAAAAGTGTGTGGTAAACTCCCAAGACCCAGATGTTTAATAAAATTAAAGTTTGTGTGATGCGTTTGCTTTTCGTCTATTTTTGAATAAAACTAACTTTTTAAGAAAAGAAAGCATCGCCATGGTAAGATCTCCGGACCCCGAAATATTTATTTTGATTAATGCATTCTGACGGTCACTTTGTCTCGCAGGTTCCCGGAGTTCATTTTTCAAACATGTCTGAAGAATCCCCATCTTCTCCACCCGGAAGTCCAGAGCTATCTTCCACAGCAGAAACTAGGGCAGCAGTAAAATCCAAGATGGAGAAGGCCCTGGAGAAGATGCCCCTGACTATGAAATTTGTGCAGGACAATGTCATTATGGGCTCAAAGATTGAGTCCAAGGTTAAGCTTATCACCGACACCACCGTCGGAACATGGTCGGAGATACAGGGCTTGGTAAAAATAATGCACATCCAGCGACAGGCTAGAGATTAGTTGGCAATCAATGTCGGGAACTCCGAAATCCTCAGGGAAGCTTTTTTTCTGTGCTTCATGCAATCTCTAGAGCTTGTTTTGACACTGGCCACCAACTACAACTCTTCTGTCTGGGCCATTATGCTCGCAGCTGTAGAGCCAACGGGATACCCCACTCCTCTGGTATCCCTCGACCCAGTCACATTCCAGGCAAGCCTGGGAATCCCACAATTTGTTAAGGCCTCGGTGGTTACAAGGACCGATGCCTTGGCCTAATTTACATAGCTAGAGGATGCCGCCTGGGTATATATGAATACCCATTGGCTCAAGGCCCCAAAGAGGGACCCTAAAAGAATGAAGATAGAGATTCCCCGCTCCGAATTCAAAGAGAGCAACTAGATGGGGATGATAGCACTGGCTCGAGTCTTTGGGCAGCCCTCCACCCAAGAGTTTTCTTGATGGATGTACTACTTCCTCTTTGAAATCTCTACCAAGGGAGGATACTTCGACTGGGCGACAATAATTTCCAATCATGTCGACTCCCAGTTTCAGCAACTAAACAGGAAAAAGAAATTCTACATGTCTTCCTATATTTTCTGGGCCCTAGCGCAGTAGAGGCCCCACACCCACGGCCTACTTACAGACGGCGTGCTCGGGATTGGCTCGGGACAAAAGGCACCGTGGGACCATTTCTCACAAGTTCAATGGGAGGGAAGCTTCCCCAATTTTTGCCAGGTAAACAATGTGTTCATTTATTATCATCTACTTACACCCACCCGGGATGCCAGATACCGCCTGTCTTCCGAGGTGATGAAATTGGTCCATAGTTATGGACATTTTTATATTCAGTTCCACCAGCACACCTACATTAGGGTCACTGGCTTCTCTGGGAAACCCTACTTGTTGCCCAAGAACTGTGGGGACAAGATCGTGCTCTTCGAGTATTGCGGGAAAATAATGGAGGTGCATGCCCTCTTTTCCCTCAAGAAGATACCCAACATTCCATTCCCAATCACCTATTGGAATTACACATGCAGTCTGGCCGCTGTAAAGGAGGCAGACAATGAGCTAAAAAGTTATAACTTGCAGGAATTTTATTTAGCGCAGAAAAATTTTGATCCGCATGGAAAGATAGCAACGACACTGCCCTAGGCTTCAGAGCCCCATCATATACACATGGAGGACTTCTGGGTAGATTTCCAAGATGATGTGGAGGTGCAGAGCAGGCACTATATCAGAATGACGATCGGTATGATGCAGAAATTGAAGCTCTGGAGGTTTCTGGCAGACTTCTCAGATGCCGCCCCCACTATCGATCCCCAGTACAAGGCTAAGGGGATTGACACAAGAGCTCTTCCACTAGTAAACTGGGCTGCCCAGGAAGGACCCACAATCAAAGACTTCACTCAAGAGGTGGTTGAGAGAAACCATGCCTATTTTAAGAAGGTGTGCCCCGGAAGTACCCACCGAACAGCCCAGCCAGCGCCAAAATTAACTCCCCAGCCGGCACCAAAGATGACTCCGGGGGCTGGGACTTCTTCACAGGGAGAAAATAAAGGGAAAAGAATAGACATGACCCCTTCTATGTAAGAATTCCCCATCATAGAGAAAATAAAATAATCAGTGGCAGCCTCCCAGAAGATTAGAGAGCAATTAATAACTCGGTTGGCCACTCCACCGCTCATGGTCAGGTCACTTCATCCCTCCTCCTCCCCATAATTAGCAGCCTTAATGGTGAGAGAAACAGGGGTGGATCCCATGGAGGTGGTAGTAATAAGAGATGTGGGGCCACCTCTGGTTACCCAGAGAAAGAAGAAGCCTAACAAAAAGCCTAAGGCAGAACCAAAGTCGGGAACATCCCAACCCCAACAAGTAGAAATCCTCTCTTCCGGTTCCCTAGAACCGGAGAAGGAAACGGAGCCTACAGAAGTCCCAGCCAGTCCCCCTCCGCAAGAGGAATTTGATGATGTATTTGTAATCGACAAGTTCAGAAACTTGCAGGGGGACAATACACAAACAGAGACAGAGGTCCCGGGGGTAGAACAAGAGGCTGCCGAGCAAAAAGCTCCTGAACAAGAACCTGCACAAGAACAAGAAAAGCAGGTTGAAGGAAAAGAGTCAGAGCTAGAGATTGCCTCTGGGGCTCAAGCGATGCAAGGTCCGGGAGTGGACCAAAAAAAACAAGGTGAACATATGGCATCTGTCAGGGGAACCGGACCTTCGGGAATAATCGTGACCCCAGCCACCATGTTCCAAGGGCCACTCCCGGGAGCAACCTTTGGGTAGGTGATAACAATGGCCCAAACTCTGAATCTCAGCCCAACACCTCCCCTAATGCTGAAAGAGGTGCCAATAGAGGAAGAGACCCTGGCAATAGAAGAAGAGCAACTAGACGAGTAGCTTGAAGAAGAAATCCCCGAGGAATCCTACCAAAGTCCAGTCCCAGTAATAGATACATAGGACAAGGCTGAGGAGATGGAGGTTGATGCAGAGAACACTGTTGTAGAAGAAGTGGATGCAGGGAGAGGAATGGTCGAGGTCCATGCCACTAAGGAGCAATAACCGCAAAACACTGGGGAAGAATCAAGGGAACATATTCTGGCAGTAAGGCCACCCCTACCACCTCAGTGGCTAGTAGAGAGGAGGAAAAGAAAAGCTCAGTCCACTCTCGTGACTCCTCTCTCCCTGGCTGAAATGATGGCCCAAGTCCAGGCCCCACCAAAGACCAAGAAATCCTGGACAGTTCATACTCTCCGAACTGGGCTGGGTGGAGAAATAGTTGCCATGGTGGCAACACCTCCCCCGGACACCAATGAAGCAACCGCAGATCCCAGGGACTATAATGTTGCAGAGGTATCACTAGAAAAAAGGGGAAAGCAAGGTGAGGTAGACTTGCTAAAGGAGGCAGCAAGGACAGTGGAAGCCCGATATGAGAAGGAAGCCCAGAGGCTCAAGGCAAAAAAATAAAAGAATGCAAACCTTATGGGGTTGCTCACCGAGCTGGCTCGACCCATCAATGTCGCTCCTCCAGAGGCCTCCACCTCTGAAGATCTGCCGCAGAGTGACATGGACTCCCTGCAAGTAGTGAAGAAGAAAGCTCAGGCAATGGACGAGTGGGTCACCCTACAGATAGGAAACACCTGACATTTCCTGGTTTCCACCCTTCTAGATTTATACACGGCCCAACAGGTCATTCACTAGGCAAAAATTCTTATTGAATTTTGGGAGGGTGACATCGAAAATTATCAAGCATGGAAAGTGGAGCTTGAGGAACTCCTTACCCTGGGGGAAGATATGATTTCTGAATCTGAAATTCTGGGGGATGAGTCATTTTATTTTGTGAGAACCCAACACTCTAGACTTGGCCTCACATTGGAGGTAATCAAGTAACTGGTAGGGTCTCCACAAGATAAGGTTAACGTTGTAAAATATTCTTTCAATTTGTATAATTCTTTTATAATAAAGACTTTCAGGGCTGATCCCCTTAGTACAGATACATGTACCCCTGAAGATTTAGTTTTGGGGAGTTTTGATGAAATAATGAAGTCCCAGTATCAATCCCCGGAGGGGATAGATGGGGCCCAGATGGTGAAGTTAACTCGCATGATACTTAGTGGTCATGATGCGACGAGAATGGCCGACGAGTTTAAAGAAAATTTTCTAGACCTGGGGGAACAAATTGAAGTGGCCAACTACTGAAGGGCCAGCCTGAAAGATGTAGATGAAGATGGTATCTCCCGCCTCCTCCAGGCTTTCAACGATAATAAGAAACCTTGAGCTTTCTCTGGAGGCCGGGAAAAACTCAAGCGTTGGGTATTCTTTATTCTTTTGGGGACGTAAGTTCCTGGATCCCGGAGTCCCGGATCCAAAATTTTGTATTCTTTCAAGTGATCCGTGTCCCGGTCCCAAAGGCCAACCGGTCACTTTCAAAAGCTGTTAATAAAGGCTGTCAGAAGGTGGTTGGCTACATCAAGGAGACATCGACTTAATAGTTATTTTTCTGACAGGATGGTCTTCTCGAGGCACCACTCAGAGGTACACCTGGCACATTGGAGACAGGGCACCACATTTCCCATTTATGAGGCATGTAGCCTCGATCCCCAGGGGACCTACTTTCTTCCTTCTCCTTCCTGGCTCTCTTCTTGAGGCTGATTCTTCTGATGTATATTCTTGTCTTATTCTTCTGACATGGCAGACCTATTCCATCTCAAGGTCTTTTGTAGGGTGGCACAGGTAGTACCGGCCCCCAGATATTATATTTTATTGAAGTGTGATGTAAAATAAGGGTTAGGGTTAGAAGAGAGTTGTATAAATAGCCAGACCGGCCCATTTCTAAGGGTCAGCAAAATTGATGATTTTATGGTCCATAGTAATAGAAAGGTGATTTCTCATTTTAAGTTGCAGAGCTAAATGCTCTATGGTTCTATTTTCAATAGCTAGATGCTCCATTGGAGCCACCATTATACCACGCACCAGTGCTTGCTGGAAGAGATATTAATGGAGGAAGAATTCTGTGCAATGATGTTGTTGGCATAACTACTTCTGAGTTAATGGTATTTCATGCTTTATGTTCTTTATGTCTTCTACTCTGATGTGTTAAAATAGATTAAAGACCTCTTTTCCCTCGCTACTGACGATGTTCTAACTGATGGTTATGTATTTCTTCAGTATTTAGCATAGTATGTCAGAGTATTATTGATGTTCTGAATGTTTAAACATGACTATAGTTAGATGAAATATTTCTAACCCTACAGGATCTTTTTTTGTTTTATTTGCTAAGTATAGAATGCTAGGGGAAACCTTACTTTATTGAATCTCCGAAGGTAATGAGTTGAACAAACCAGCTATCCCCCTTGAAAATAGTCACTCCTCCCAACCGAGCCCCGCACCGTCGTGACCCGACACCCAGGTGCTTGAAAGCCCAAAGAATACAATTTCCCCGGAAAACCTTTGCAGGCGGAGTTGGCCGATATCCCCGGAACCCGGTGACAACTTATGACTGTTGGCGGACCCGGTCAGCAAAACCCCGTCAACAATATCATTTTCATACATTGAATCTCTCATTTCATGGTGTCCTTGCATGGGCACAACTAGGTCAATCTGAGGGCCTCTATTTCAAACCTTTGCACTCCATGACTAGAGAGTTATGGATCGATATTTGAGGCCTCATTCTTGAGCAACCTTGGATGGAATGATTCATAGAAGTGTGTCAACATTTTAGTACACACATTTCTTCAACTTGAATTGACCCTCCTACTTGAGCTTCTCCTTCACTTTGACCATGTTGATTGTGAGCTACATGCACAAAAATGAATCAAATTAGAGAAAAATAGAGCATAGGTCCATAAAATCTGGGCATGTAAAATTAGAAGTCTATGTCCATACCTTCTTTAGTTTTATAATAATATATCAATGCAACTTCACAATTTCTTTGTTCGGTACCAAGTGACATTTTTCTTGCAGATTTGTTTTTCCTTCCCTTCTTGTTCCCCATTTCTTCTCTCCAAAAAATTGTCTTTCAAAAAAATGGCAATAGTAATTCTCC
>MU226772.1:49419-60602 GCA_018584345.1 Thuja plicata
CTATGAAATAAAGGTACTAGTTTACATAATAGTTGCCATATGTAAATAAAAAGGGTGCATAACTATAAATCTAAACATAATAGACACAAATATATCAAATATAAGAACATTTTATAAGTAACAAGGTATGATACAAAGGAGTCAAACATATAAAATTAATTAAATATAGTTTTACCAAATAAAAAAGCTATCAAATTAAATGAGAATATAGTAGAGTAGACACTGATCCTATGGGAATAGGTTATCTAACAAGCCAAAAAGGTCGTAATATATAGCTACAAACATAAGGTTGTTAGAAATAATCTCAAAACCTTAGGTGATGTAAACTCTTAGAAACCCTAAATTTGTAACTCAAATAAAATAGATTTATTTTCTTGCATTTATTCATGAATATTTCTAAATCTTCTAGTGTTGCATCATGGTATGATGTGAAAGAGTTACTGGAGTTGTTGGAAGATATTTATGTTGTATGGGGTTTTCTTCTAGAATTATCTCTTCCTCACTATGGTTATGGTTGTGGTCTACAAGATTTAGTATGAAAATTGAATAAAATGTTTTTTTAAACAAATTTAGAATAAAAAAGGTTGATTTTTTTTCAAACATATTTGACACAAATCTATGAACAAAATTTAAAAAAGAGTTATCCAAATGACACACTTCAAATTGGACACAATTTTCCTCAAAGCTTTCAAATCATATTCTTTGGAAAACTTCAAATATCAAAGAAACATACTTATAAAAATTCTGCAAACTTCTATCGATAAGAAATCATGCTAAAGTCTTTGGAAAACTTCAAATGTCAAAGAAACATGCTTTTAAAAATTATGCAAACTTCTATTGACAAGAAATCATGCTAAAGTCTAAAAATGTGTTTCCCAAATGACATAATTATCAAATAACACAATCCATCTCCGTTCAACGTCATTTCCATCTCCCTCAACTTGGTCCAAGAACGTGCTCATGGAAAAAGAAATTTCATACAGACCATATTATTGAACGTAACTCTTATATTATTGTAATTTATAGATATATAAGTAGGGCATGAGCTGAGGTTCAAGCAGAAAAACATACTTCTTTCCCTTCCCAAAATGGATTTTTGTAAAGACTGAAAAACTCACAAAGTATGCCACATAAGATTTTAACATAAAAGTCGAAAGTCGATAAAGTTGAAAGACCAAGTCGACAACCCAGTCAATTAATTGATTAATTTACACCAATGAAGTTCATACAAATGACCATCTTGTCGAAGTACAATGAATCACAAGTTATAATACATACAAATTCATGCCGACCAACTTGTCGGATATAGGAATCAAATATACAAATTACATTGATACAACAAAATTATTACAATTCAGAAGTGTCGACCATCTTTTCAATCACTAAATAAAGTACAGCATGATAATAGAGAAAGAAGAGAAGAAATAAACACTGGAAGTATCAACTCATCGGGTTCTGTCTCCTGAGCCTCAGACTGAGTCCCTTACGCTTCCTTGAGAACAGAGGTGGGGTCCAGGCGCTTTTACCGTCCAACCGTGGAGTGGTCAGCTCCGGAAGTGATGAGCTTCCCCGAGGTTCTTCCTGACATGAAGAACGCCCCGTCCCTGCAACGAAAGCCTAGCTTCTCGCTACTGGCAGATTCGGATGGTCTTAGTGCAGCCGTGTAACTTGACCTACAAGCACATATGCCTACAGTAGGTTCTATACATCGGATGTAGCAAGGGGTATAATTAACCATGCATGACAATAAACAATGCATTCACTTTGGCCAAAGTAATTTTTATTCCAGATTTGAACTGGCAGGCAAACAAACATTTACCCTCCCTTGTTCTCTACATTCAGCACAACTTCCATCCTAGTTGATACATTCCCGACCTCACACCAAGGACCAACCACTTGCAATTTAAAACTCATGTTATTTCATTTCCTTTAAGTTCCAGAAACACTTTAAACTAAGAAATTAATCAAAACACAAGAATTATGAGTACCGCTGTTTTGGTGACACATAGATAGTCTACTAATGTTGGTTTCAAGTTTTTCTAGCATATAAACAGATTAGGTACAAGAACTGTTAACAACATAATGATTCAACAACGAGATGATGATTTTAAGTTTTTAAATCTTCCTATTTCTACCTTATTTACTAAATTCAAATAGCTCTAGAGGGAAAGAAGCATGCATGAGGCACCTCTAGTCACTTAATGATGGCACAGTGATGCAAAGAAATTGAAGCTTCATCTAAACCAAAACAAACCTCCCAAGAAAATTGGTGTATAGGAAAGGCTACCACAGAAAGGAAAAAGATAATAATTGATCTATCTTTTAGGTTTGAACAGCATTATAATTCTATTGTAACTAAATAAAAATTATAAGCATTATAAGAATTGAATGAATTTTGCTTCTGTATAGAGAAAAAGTAGATGGAAATACCGCCATCATCCCACACACCTTCAATCTGAAAACTATACAAAGTCTGCAATTTGTTGAGATTTAACTAACATGATCAGGTGTCTGTGTGCACGGTTTTAGGAGTCAATCATCTTATTGGGCTGTAAGATGACTCTGTAAGTAATAGCATTTCAAGAACATATAATGATTTTTTTTAAGAGAGTGGTTTGACCCGTAAATTACAGGGGAAGTTCGAAAGATTTTTCACTCTTTAAAGTGGCCGCTTATGCTGACTGTTTATGGCATGTGTTCAAAAAATGAGCCCAACACCAAGGTGAAATGAAATTGATCTAAAATATGAAACTGAACAACAGAGAAGAAAAAAAGGGGGTTTAAATAAAGCAAAAGATAGAGCATGCTGCTTAATCTATCACATGTTTTAAAGCTTTCAGCTTGCAAAACAGAATGGCGGGAGGAAAGAGTTCTGGTCAATGCAGTAAAAGTGCAAGTGATTCAAACTTTGATCAAGACAAAAAGAGGGTTTTAATAAACAAAATTCAAACTATCAACATCCAACTCACACTATTGAACTTAAATTAGTACATATTTAACTGCTATAATTTGTGGCCATCAGGCCCACCTGAAACTCAAAATAGCTGCGAGTTAGTTGTACTCGAACAAGCGTTATATTTGAGTGCACTGAATTGCGTTTATCAGAAGCAAAGAATTTTGGGGATTCCTTTTGGACTTTTCAAGAATCAGGACAACAGTAGTTACGTATTCAAAATGCCAATTTCAACTATAGACATTTCTGGAATCAGAAAAGAAAGAGCTGGTACATGCAATTCTCTTTTGCAATCAAAGACGTTGATATCAATAGATTTGATTTCTGGGCGACTTCATTGACAGAGGAGGTGTAGAAAAAGATTGGCACCCTCAATGAATACAAAGCTGAAAAATATAAATTGTCAGAGATAAATGGATGCATTCGAATTATGGTGACGACATAGAGAGAAACTACCATGTTAATCTTGCTAAGGAATTCATACGTTATCCCAGGCATCCAGTAAGACAATGCGCAAGCAACATAGAAATACCATAACAATCGCAGCTAAAAACAAGGAAAGAACCTGGTTTTCTTTGAATTCCGTAGTTGAAGTTGTAGCTGTCCTGCTATGGTGACGATCACTTTCCTCCCTTTTGTTCCCGTGACCCCATAATGAAAATTTTCTTGGCATTAAAACAACAATCCCCCAACTGATTCTTTATTTACTTCCGTAAAAATGAAAGTGAAAGAAAAGGATTAAAAAAGAATTTTAACATTTAGGAAAATCCTTAATACACAGAAAACAAGACTTTGTAAGGCTATAAAAATATAAGTGAATTCCTAACAATTATTTAAATTAGTATAATCTAATTCACATTCCCATTGAAGTAAGAGTGATCGCATATATTATTTTTTTTCAATCATTTATCATTAACACTTATAGAAAACTAATAAAATATCATTTAGTGGTGTGTGCGTGGCACTACTACATCCGAATCTGACACTAGGTAAGGAGCTAGATCTCTCTCCTCGACCACACCCCTGTCCTCTGACCTGCAACCACTCAAACACTCGACAAGAAAAAACCATCATCAGTAATTCACATAAGAAATATACCTCCAAAATCAATAAAGCATTCTAATATTGCAACATTTTACCAATTTCATAATTACCTAGACATGTCGAGTCATCCCAGTCGGCATCCAGTCTGCATAATTTGACTGAATGATCTGCTTAAATAGGAGGTCGCAAAACCGGTCGTGACATCCCTCCCCACTTGGAAGAGACATCGTCCCGATGTGATGTAAGTATCAACAACAGAAACATATACATAATCATTTGTAATGTAAGCATAATATGATATGATTCTTTCATCAATAATTTTTGAAACCAAATCAAAAGTATCAGAAAGATTATCTCATAACAGAAAGCAGAGTAGTGTATATATAGTGTCTCCAACATGATAGTCCAAACACAACTAAAGTATACCAATATCCAAAACATCAAATCCATAATCATCACACCCAAAAACTCACTGTAGCAGGAGTAAAATGCCACATCAAAAGTCTATGATCTATCAAACATAAACCATATCTAACTGAAAATATGAGGGAAGGAACGACGCATGTCGTCCGCATCCTCCCATGTAGCACTATCAGCTGAAAATTGGTCCCATTGGACCTTATACTGGAGCACATCAGCATTGCGCACCTTGATGGTACGCTGGTCAACGACTTGAGTAGGCTCCACTGAGACCACTCATGGATCCTGCACCTATAAAGCACGCCAATCCAAAATGTGAGAGGCATCAGGATGATAAGGTTTCAATAATGAAACATGGAAAACACTATGAATACGGGCAAGAGCTGGTGGTAGAGCAAGTCGATAAGCCACCGGATTGATGACTTCCAGCACATCGAACGAACCAACATAGTGCGGGGCTAACTTTGATGCCCTGCCAAAAGAGATAGAACTATTTTGTGGCTGTACATGCAAGAACACTTTATCTCCAATCTGGAATTTTCTGAAGGTATGGTTCTTATCCGCATAACTTTTCTGCCTATCAACTGCTTCCTTTAGATGTGAGCGGATCAATGTCATTTTCTCCTCCATCTCGCGAAGCATATCAGGACCAATAACCACTCGATCCTCTACCCTGTCCCAACTAATGGGTGTGCGGCATTTGCATCCATACAATGCCTCAAATGGTGCCATGCCTAAAGATGCATGAAAGGAGTTTTTATAAGCAAACTCCTCCAATGAGAGATATTATTCCCACTTGTACTGTTGATCCATGCAGTACGTCCTCAATAGATCCTCCACGACCTGGTTCACCCTCTCTGTCTGACCATCTGTCTGAGGGTGGTATGAAGTACTGAAATTCAGTCGTGTACCTAGGGATGCATTCAAGGTTGTCCAAAACCTTGATGTCATATGAGTATCCCTATCTGAAATAATAGTCTTTGGAACCCCATGTAAATGAAAGATCTCATGAACAAATTTCCTAGCAAGAGCTAGGGAACCGTCTCGCAAGCTGCCAGGTATAAAGTGTGCTACCTTGGTGAGTTTTCCAACTACCACTAAGATAAAATCATGCCTCTGTCTAGTCATGGGAAGACCCTGAATAAAATCCATGCTTATGACCTGCCACTTGTACTCTGGTATATCATGAGGGTACAACAATCCTGCCGGATGAATATGCTCAGCCTTGACTCACTGGCATTCTAAACATTGGGCCACAAAAGCTATAATATCATGCTTCAGCCCAGGCCAGAAGTACAATGGTCTCACATCATTAAGCATCTTGGTCACCCCTAGATGACCGGCATAAGGAAAATAGTGCATCTCCTCCAAAACAACCTTCCTCAACCCTGCACGGTCAGGGATATACATCCTAGTTTGGTATCGCAAGATACCATCACTATCAAAAAATAGCCACTGAACCTGTAATCAGAAGGATCTATCTGCAAAGTAGATCGAACCATCTCATAATGGTCATCACCAGGTAACTTCTCTAGCACATGCTCTCTCAAGCGTGTCCTGGTAGTGGATATGGCGGATAAATGTTGTCTCCTACTGAGTGCATCTGCCACTCTGTTCTCCTTTCCTTTGATATATTCTATACCAAAGTCATACTCGCTCAAGAATTTGAGCCAACGCCTTTGTCTCACATTCAAATTTGGCTGTGTGAAAATATATTGTAATCCCATGTGATCGGTTCACAACTCAAAGGGTTTTTCGAGTAGGTAATGTCTCCACATCTGTAAGGCATGCACAATCGCTACAAGTTCCAGATCATGTGGAGCATAATTTACCTCATGTTGTTTCATTTTTCGTGACTCATAAGCCATAACTCTGCCATTCTGCATCAACACGCCTCCTAGGCCTTCACCTGACGCATCTGTGATAACTATAAATTGACCATTTGGATTAGGAATGATCAATATCAGAGCGGATGTGAGCTTCTATTTTAACAACTGAAAGGCTTTCTCACAAGTCTCTGTCCACTCGAACCATTTCCCTTTTCTCTGGAGGGATGTAATAGGTGCTGCTATCCTAGAAAATCCTTCCATAAACTTCTGATAATAACCGGCCAACCCCATAAAACTCCGTACTTCATGAACAGTAGCAGGAGCAGGCCATTCAAGTATTGCATTGATCTTAGCTAGATCAACCCCAATCCCTTCTATGGATATGATATGGCCCAAGTAATGGATTCTCTTTTGGTAGAATGAACATTTGGATAGTTTGCCATAAATCTTGCATTCCCTTAGTCGCTGCAAAACTATTCGCAAATGCTCCTCATGCTCCTTAATAGTTTTAGAGTATATTAGGATATCATCAATGAAAATCTCCACAAACTTATCCAGACAATCTCTGAATACACTGTTCATCAGGTTCATGAAAGCTGTTGGGGAATTTGTCAGCCCAAAAGGAAAAACTACAAACTCGTAGTGCCCATATCTTGTTCTAAAAGCTGTTTTATGGATGTCCTCATATTTGATTCTGAGTTGATGGTACCCAGATCGTAGATCAATCTTTGAGAACACCGTTGCTCCTTTCATCTGATCGAATAGTTCATCTATTCGAGGTAGAGGGTATCTATTCTTGATGGTCACTTTGTTTAACATCCTGTAATCAATGCATAAACACAAAGTACCATCCTTCTTTTTAACAAAAATCACTGGTGCACCCAAAGGTGAAACGCTAGGATGAATAAATCCTTTATCAAGGAGATCCTGAATCTGAACCTTCAGTTCATACATCTCTATAGTAGTCATTCTATAAGGAGCTTTAGACTGTGGTTCAGTCCCAGGCTTTAGATCAATAGAGAAATCAAACTCCTTTTTTGGTGGAAGTTCTGGCAAGTCTTCTGGAAACACATCTCTGAATTCCTGAAGGATTGGATAATCATCTAAGTTAGGAGGTATTTCCTCCAAATCCTTTACATGGACAACATAAATTTTACACCCCTTCCGTTTGGCTCTCTTCAGTTGCATAGCTAAAATCTATCTGAGTTCAAGAGGCCTTTTAACACCTCTGATCTCTACAGACTTCCCTGAATCATCCAAACATATAAAAGACTTGTCCTGGCAATTTACTATGGCTTTATGTTCAATTAGTCAATTAATCCCCAGGATTATGTCATACGAGCCAAGAGGTGCTACATATAGATTCACTTGCGTTATGAAGATGGGTAGCTCCAATTCGCTACAAACCAAACACTGTTCTACCCTTCGCTCTACCCAGTTTCCACATTCTACAATCCATGGGTTAGCCATATAACCAGCTCTAATGGGTAATCTGGAAGCTACTCTAGGATCTATAAAACATTCAGTTGCACCAGTGTCCACAAGTATAGATACATTATGACCAAAGAGTTTACCTTTCAGCTGAATAGGAGAAGCCTAAAATTTTGCCTGCCTGTTATCCACTGCAGCGTGGATGTGATGCTGAGCTTGAGAGGCTTTACCCCCTCTCTGACCTGACCTCTGGGAATAGTGACTGGCAAAGTGGTCTCCACCACAAACATAGCACCCACCCCATGGTCCTTGTCGTCCCTCAAACCTATTGTTCCTGTTCTCATTCCTATAATTGTTGTTCTGGTTATTCCTGTTGTTGTTCTTGTTTCCAGAATTTCCCTGGCCTCGACTCTTCATGTTCCTGATCTAGTGTTTGTCATTTCCCTTCTGACAGTTATCATGTTTCCTTTTAAAACCTCCCGATTTCTCAAATTTTTGAGGCACTCTAACCGCTGACAAGCTCTTCAGTTTTTCTTCCTGTCTTAGAGCCTTCCTAAGTGCTGGCTCCATCTGTTCAGGCTCATGCATTAATACCTTTGAAGAAATTTCTGGTTGTAGCCCCATAATGAATTTCTGAGTACAGAATTCCTCATCATTCCGGTACTGTGGTACATATTTCACGAGATGAAAGAATCTCTCATAATAGGCTGTAACTGTCATAACTCCCTATATTAAATGTTGAAATTCTAAAATCTTTTTGTCAAAATAAAGCTTCGGTAACCAACAAGTTCTGAACAGCTGTAGGAATTCTTCCCAAGTGACCTTTCCAGGTTCAAGTTTCTTCTCTGACATTAAATTTTCCCACCAAGTCATAGCCTCTCCTCTTAACTAAAAGGTTGCCCACATAGCTCGTGTCTGCCCTATAAAATTTCAAACCTAAAAGTACCTTTCCATCGTAGCTATCCAAGCCTCAGCCTCATCTCCTAAGGCTTTCCCATTGAAAGTGGGAGGAGTGACCTTTTTGAGATCCTTGCTCAGCTCTGCTGAGATCTGCTCTCTAGTCGAAGTTTGTATAGTGGCTGCTACATCAGCCTCAGCTTTACGCTGCACTTCTATTCTCCTGTCCTCTTCCTGTTTCCTTTGGGATTCTGCCCTCAAATCCTCCTCATGTTTCTGTCTTACTTCCTCACTAGAATCTGCAGGACCCTTTCCCCTAATATTACTCTCCAGGTGATCCATTCTCTCCTTTTGCTGCTGCAAAAGTGTTCCTTGCTGGGTTAACAAAGCAAGTATCTGGTCAAAGTGTTCACTGGATTCCCCAGTATCATTACTGGATCCACCCTTACTAGCATTTCTAGTCATCATGATGACGAGTCAAAATCCTACATCGTCGCACAATGCATAGGATTAGCATAAGACCCATAAGGCCGCAAAGTAGAAACTCCGCTCTGATACCATATGTAAAGACTGAAAAACTCACAAAGTATGTCACATAAGCTTTTAACATAAAAGTTGAAAGTCGATAAAGTCAAAAGACCAAGTCGACAACCCAGTCAATTAATTGATTAATTTACACCAATGAAGTTCATACAAACGACCATCTTGTCAAAGTACAATGAATCACAAGTTATAATACATACAAATTCATGCCGACCAACTTGTCGGATATAGGAATCAAATATACAAATTACATTGATACAACAAAATTATTACAATTCAGAAGTGTCGACCATTTTGTCGATCACTAAATAAAGTACAGCATGGTAATAGAGAAAGAAGAGAAGAAATAAACACTGGAAGTATCAACTCATCGGGTTCTATCTCCTGAGCCTCGGATTGAGTCCCTTATGCTTCCTTGAGAACAGAGGTGGGGTCCAGGAACTTTTACCGTCCAACCGTGGAGTGGTCAGCTCCGGAAGTGATGAGCTTCCCTGGGGTTCCTCCTGACACGAAGAATGCCCCATCCTTGCAACGAAAGCCTAGCTTCTTACTACTGGCATATTCAGATGGTCTTAGTGCAGCCGTGTAACTTAACCTACAAGCACATATGCCTACAGTAGGTTCTATACATCAGATGTAGCAAGGGGTATAATTAACCATGCATGACAATAAACAATGCATTCACTTTGGCCAAAGTAATTTTTATTCCAGATTTGAACTGGCAAGCAAACAAACATTTACCCTCCCTTGTTCTCTACATTCGACACAACTTCCATCCTAGTTGATACATTCCCGACCTCACACCAAGGACCAACCACTTGCAATTTAAAACTCATGTTATTTCATTTCCTTTAAGTTCCAGCAACACTTTAAACTAAGAAATTAATCAAAACACAAGAATTATGAGTACCGCTGTTTTGGTGACACATAGATAGTCTACTAATGTTGGTTTCATGTTTTTCCAGCATATAAATAGATTAGGTACAAGAACTGTTAACAACATAATGATTCAACAACGAGATGATGATTTTAAGTTTTTAAATCTTCCTATTTCTACCTTATTTACTAAATTCAAATAGCTCTAGAGGGAAAGAAGCGTGCATGAGGCACCTCTAGTCACTTAATGATGGCACAGTGATGCAAAGAAATTGAAGCTTCATCTAAACCAAAACAAACCTCCCAAGAAAATTGGCGTACAAGAAAGGCTACCACAGAAAGGAAAAAGATAATAATTGATCTATCTTTTAGGTTTGAACAACATTATAATTCTACTATAACTAAATAAAAATTATAAGCATTATAAGAATTGAATGCATTTTGCTTCTGTATAGAGAAAAATTAGATGGAAATACCGCCATCGTCCCGCACACCTTCAATCTGAAAACTATACAAAGTCTACAATTTGTTGAGATTTAACTAACATGATCAGGTGTCTGTGTGTACGGTTTTAGGAGTCAATCATCTTATTGGGCTGTAAGCTGACTCTGTAAGTAATAGCATTTCAAGAACATATAATGATTTTTTTTAAGAGAGTGGTTTGACTCGTAAATTACAGGGGAAGTTTGAAATATTTTTCACTCTTTAAAGTGGCCGCTTATGCTGACTGTTTATGGCAGGTGTTCAAAAAATGAGCCCAACACCAAGGTGAAACGAAATTGATCTAAAAGTTGAAACTGAACAATAGAGAAGATCAAAAGGGGGTTTAAATAAAGCAAAAGACAGAGCATGCCGCTTAATCTATCATATGTTTTAAAGCTTTCAGCTTGCAAAATAGAATGGCAGGAGGAAAGAGTTCTTGTCAATGTAGTGAAAGTGCAGCTGATTCGAACTTTGATCAAGACAAAAAGAGGGTTTTAATAAACAAAATTCAAACTATCAACATCCAACTCACACTATTGAACTTATATTAGTACATATTTAACTGCTATAATTTGTGGCTATCGGGCCCACCTGAAACTCAAAACAGCTGCGAGTTAGTTGTACTCGAACAAGCGTTATATTTGAGTGCACTGAATTGCGTTTATCAGAAGCCAAGAATTTTGGGGATTCCTTTTGGACTTTTCAAG
>MU226773.1:6289-32816 GCA_018584345.1 Thuja plicata
TGACACACCTTGTCCAGTTGAAGGTAGAGGAACCATAATGTTGAATAACCAGATAAAATGTGAAAATGCTTATTGGGTAAATGGATTGAATTATAATCTATTGAGTGTTTCTCAGCTAAATAATTCAGGTCACAGCATAGCTTTTGAAAATAAGAAGGCAAAGATCTTTAATAAATCAGGAAATCAGATTTGTATCAGTGAGCAGACAAAGGGTAACTTATTCTATCTGAATGATACTAACACCACTTGTTTGATTGCTAAAAATGAAGATATATGGTTGTGGCACAAAATATTGTATCATGTGAACTTTGACAACATGATAAAGATTATCAAAAAGAGAAATGTCAAAGTCTTACTGACGATGACCAAGCCTGACAACATCATGTGTAAGAATTGTCAAAAAGGTAAAATGACAAAGTCTAGTTTTAAAAGCAAAACCCATACATATGATGCAATTCTAGAATTAGTCCATACTAATTTATGTGGACCTATGAGGACAAAGAGTTATTATGGAGATAGATATTTTATTCTCTTTATTGATGATTACTCTAGAATGATGACAGTCATGTTTCTAAAAGATAAATCAGAAGCATTTAAGATGTTTAAATGGTATAAGGAAATGGTTGAGAAGAAAAGTGATAAGGATTTAAAATGCTTAAGGTTAGATAGAGGAGGGGAATTTATTTCAAATGAATTCACTAACTTTTTTAATTATCATGGAATCAAAAGACAAGTCTCTGCACCAAGAATACCACAGCAGAATGGAATTGTTGAAAGAAGGAACGGATCCATAGTTGATTGTGCAAGGAAACTGATGATAGATAAAGGAATCACCCAAATATTCTAGAGGGAAGTTGTCAGTACTATTGTTTACACATTGAAAAGAGTATAATTGAAGGAAGACACCTTATGAGCTATGGTATGGATACACACCAAATGTAAGTTATTTCAAAAAATTTGGCAGTCAATGTTATATCTTAAAAGATGATAGAAATGGAAAAATTGACTCCAAGAGTGATGAAGGAATCTTTATAGGGTATTCTACCAAGAGCAAGGCTTATAAATTTCTAAACAAAGCCTCCAACAAAATTGTTGAAAGTGCAAATGTAAAGATAGATGAATTTGTGGAGAAGAATGAAAAGAAAAGCACTAAAGAACCAAAGGAGTACAATAGGTCCACTTACAATGAGGAACCTGAAACTCTACCCTACCAACAATGTAGAGCTCTTGAGCAACAGATCATTGCACCCGAGCATCAGATTGCAAATACCGAAGATCATAATATTGCTCAAAATGATGCACAAAGTGATGGAGAACAGAATGAAGAACAAAATGATGATCAAGCTGATAGACAAAGATTTGAACCTATACTTGAAAGATATGTCAAAAGGAACCATCCATAGGACCAGATCATAGGAGATAAAAAGGCTGGTATGAGAACTAGAAGTGAGTCTCTAAATACAAGATGTCTTATTTGTGATTATGAGCCCAAATCTGTCAATGTTGCACTAGTTAATGATGAATGGATAAGTGCTATGAATGAAGAGATCGAATAGATAGAGGAAAAAAATACATGGACACTTGTACCAAGACCAGATGACAAGAATGTCATCGGTACAAAATGGATATTTGGGAATAAGCTGAATGAGAATGGAGAAGTCACAAGAAATAAGGCAAGACTAGTATGAAAGGGGTATGCACAAGAAGAAGGAATTGATGATGTAGAAACCTTTGCACCCATTGCTAGGCTAGAAGGAGTAATAATATTACTTTCTTATGCTGCATATAAAGGATTCAAGGTATATCAAATGGATGTCAAGTCTGCATTCCTGAATGGAATACTTGAAGAATAGGTATACATTGAACAACCAGAAGGGTTTGTTGATCCAGACAAGAGGGACATGGTATGTAGACTTCACAAAGCCCTGTATGGATTGAAACAAGCACCCGAGCCTGGTATGAAAGACTTAATTCCTATCTTATAAGTATTGGATTTGTAAGGACTAGTGAAAACAATAATCTTTACTTGAAGGAAGATATTGATGCTAACATTTTGATTGCTGAGATATTTTTTGATGACATCATATTTGGAGGCAATGATATGCTACGCAAATCATTTGCAAATGAGATGAGAAAAGAATTTGAGATATCTTTGTTTGGAGAGATCAAGTTCTTTCTTGGTCTACAAATCATGCAACAAAATGAAGGTATTTTTATTACACAATCCAAGTACATCAAAGAAGTACTGAAATATTCAATATGGAAGAGTCCAAACCAGTTGGAACACCGATGGAAACTAGATGTAAGATGACAAAGGAGGACAAGTCATCAGAGGTAAATCAGACTTTGTACAGATCAATGAATGGAAAAATCATGTATGTTGTACATACTAGACCATATATTGCACATGCAGTAGGAATAGTTGCTAGATTTTCTGCTAATCCCAGAGAATCACATATGACTACAGTGAAAAGAATTCTAAGATATCTAAATAATACTGAGGAATATGGCTTATGGTATAGAAAAGAAGGCAAATTTGAACTTAAGGTCTTTACCGACACTGATTGGGCTAGAAATCTTGATGACCGAAAGAGCACAACTGGAGGATCATTCTTCATGGGTGACAGACTTCTCACATGGATCAACAATAAACAAGGATGCATCTCACAATCTACTGTAGAGGCAGAGTATGTTGTCGTTGCTGCAAACTGCTCAAATATTGCATGGATCAAACAGTTACTGGAAGGTATGCATATAAATTTTTTGGAGCCAGTAGTTATATATTGTGATAATACAAGTGCAATAAATATTTCCAAGGATCCAGTCATGCATGCTAAAACAAAGCATATTGCCATCAAGTATTATTATTTAAGAGAACAAGTTCAGGCAAAGGAGGTGATACTTGAGTATGTGCAATCAAAGGAACAATAGGCTGATATCTTCACCAAGCCACTACCCAAGGATGCATTTGGGTACTTGAGAAAGAGACTAGGGGTCAGACCCTTGTCTACTAGTCAGTAAGCTGACTAGAAGGCTACATCAACCTACATATTATTAGAATATCATTCATGATTTCAAATAGCTAATTAGATAACTTTCATGTATGCTTCAATGAATCCTTGCATCCTTTCTAAGCATGAATTGCATGATAGTTAGCTTCAAATTCTCAATGAATCATCCATTCTAGGACTGAATGTGTCACTTATTTAATGCATAATTTGAGGGAAATTATAGCTTAAATCATCCTCTTCTTAGATAGGAAGCAATATGTTGATTTCAGTGGTTTCCTTATGCTTTTCAATTGATTTCCATATTTCTAACAATTGATGCAATGACATATTTAAGTGTTGTGTTGTAGCTTGTAGGTACATAATTCACACACACATTTTTGGAGCTCATCATGGGGCCTAGCCTTAGATATCTAACCATTTTTGAGTTGATTGATTATCATTTTTTACTCTATTTTTGGTGCAAATTTGCATTTAGCAAGAAGGACTGCATCTGGGAAAATAGGATAGCATCCAGTAAATCCTGGATAGCATCTGCGAAGGAGAGCATCTAGTAAATCCTGGCTTGCATCTAGGAATAACAACATAGCATCCATTAAATCCTAGATAGCATCTGGGAAGGATAGCATCCGGTAAATCCTGGCTCGCATCTGGTGAACAAGATAACATTCGGTAAATCTTGGATAGCATTTGGTGAACAAGACAACATCCAATAAATCCTAGATAACATATGCTAAAAGCTCGCATTTAGTACATTCCAGATCACATTTGGGGTAAAGGGTCACATTTAGGATCTTTACTTGCATTTTGTAAATCCTGGATCGCATTTAGGAAAGAAGATCACATTTGGTAAAGTCCAGGATCGCATTTGGTTAGCTTACTTGCATAATTGATTAATTTGATAATTAATCAGCTAACTTTGCATGTTTTTGGATGAATTTGATTGTTTAAGCAGCCTAATGAGTTATTGCAGGATGTTTTTGAAGACTTCCTTGGATAAGGAGATGAAATGAAACTACTAACAAGTGGTTTTGTAGATTGCCTCATGAATTCAACCAAACTTTTTTGCAATTCTAGGAACTTAACACAATTTCTCTCCAATTCGTAACTTGGTTAGAGAAGTATGCTCTTTTCCTTCATCGAAAATTAGAACCTTAAACATCAAGTTAAGATTTGAATAGAAATTGGGGAAATAAACTTAATTTCTCAAAAGTGTTTTGGTTAAATTCTTTTATAGGAACCTAATTTTCAAATTTGAATTTGATTCTTGGTCCAACTAGAGGATTATGCTATTTTCCAAAGTTTGAAAATCAGAAACTCAATATGGGGGACTAAGTTTTGAGCTTGAAAATTCAAGGGAAAGAACTTTCATGATGTGTTTGATAGGATAAAATGGAATAGATAGGAGAGTATGCTCTTCTTCCTCGTGAAGAATCAGAAATCTAGACTCCTAAGCCGCCAATCCTCTCTCTTGATTTTAACTTTAGAGGGCCTATTGGTTGAGGAAAAAATCTCCTTGGAACAACCCAATTGAGGATAGGTGAATGCCATCCCTTCCATCTCACTATAATCAAAATTCTTCCTTGAGGCCAAAGTCTCGGAAGACGTAATCGGTTTTGTCCTTAAAATTTTGACTATCATTCCTTGGACATGCTTGGATGTGTGTAGAGCGGAGCTGCTTGAGTCTTTCTTGTGAGACTACACTCATCTAGGTACTCATAGGTCTATACGCCTTAATTTTGCCTTGTGCAATTCTATGGGGGACGGTTGCGAACAAATGCCCAGATTAAAACACTTTCTAGTATAGACCATCTGATTCATCTCTGAAAGGTGATAATATTTGTGCAAGGCAAATAGTAATTGTCCCAAGATACTCATCATTTTATGCCCTCACTTGCATTTAGAGTCGGATAATATGACATCATGAATGGATCCATTGTGTGCTTGGTGATGGTCATATCCTGATTAGTATTTGAGTGTGTACTTGAGTCTACGAGAAAATATTTTTATGGCACGCCATAGATTTTAGGGAATAGGTGTGTTTATTCCTTAAACAACTTGTTTGATGTGTCAAAATTGAAATAACAAGATAAACACCCCAAACAATCAGTATTTTGACAATCATAGACATTTTTTACTACCTAAAACACTCTAGAATTTATCAAACATACTCTGGAATTGAATAAATTTTCATTATCTCCCAAAAAAAGTGGAAAACTTAAAAATTCCATTATGAGGTTTCATTAGGTATCTTGGATCGCATCTGGTCATCCTGGCTTGCATCTAGTGAATAGGATAGCATCCGGGAAAAACATGACAACATCTAGGAAAAATAGGCTCGCATCTAGTGAACAAGATAGCATCCGGGAAAAATAGGATAACATCCAGGAAAAATAGGTTAGCATATAGGAAACATGATCACATCCGTGAAAAACAAGATAGCATCTGGTCATTTCAGGATCACATCTAGGACAAAGAGTACCTACACACATGTCACAATTTTGAACTTTGTAGTTCTGGATACCCTTTTTGCTCTTTAGTCTGGTTTTGTTGTTCTTTCTGGTCCACCTGAATCTTTTTCTCAGTCAAGTTGTAAGCATACCTTGCATGTCTTTTAGGTCCATCACTATTGATCCCAAGTCATTTTTTCAGTCTAACAATCAACTCTCTTTGATTCCCAGCTCACTATCAGGGCATTCTAACCCTCTGACTTTGGAATCCATCACTTTGAAACATCAAATTCACAATCACCAAACCTTGGACAAACGCACTTGGATAATTTCAAACTCCTTTTGGCACTATTGAGATGCTTTGATCAAGAAAATATTATAATGGCTAAAAAAAATGGGCTAAACCTTATGGTCTTAACAATAACGAAGAAGAGATTCTCATTAAACCCATATCTAAGAAAATGCAAGCTTTGAAATCTAAAATTCAAGACTTAAAGGAAGAAAAGGATACATCATCAAATGGGTCTTCACTAAGATCAATATTTCCTCTTCTCTATGATCATGATTCACACATGTCTTCATATTCTTCAAGCAAGGAGAGAACTACTTATGGTAATCCTATCTTTGATGAAGAGGCTATTTCACAGAATAATTTAATCCTATTTTTTTTATCAACATCATCATAATCTTGAATCCAACATCTATTTGGAGAGTTCAAGTGAATCTAAATGTCCAAGGGATAGAGTATTTCCTCCTTTTGGACAATCTTATGAATCAACATTGGAAGAGCTTCTTGAAAAAAATCTCATAACATTGCCTCAAACCACTTCATGTGGAATGTCATTTGTGAGTACCTACTATGCCTATCATCAAAATAATGAGCATAAGAGTTCAAATTTCATGGAGTTAAATCATAAATCCAAGATCTAATTGATGATGCCATAATTGAAATTAAAAATCCTAATGAATCATCTAATGAAGATACTAATCCCAAGCATGATCAAAATCATGAACCTATGTCTAGAAATGTTCTACATGACACCTTTAATTCTTCCAACATTCCTCCATCTCACAAAGCTTCAAAGCTATCCAAATTCCCTCTATCAAAAAAATAATCTAATGTTTTTCATGCTAACTATGTCTACCCTCAAGGGTTGCCTTTAAAAGAAATCCAAGCTAATCTACTTCTTGCTACAAGTATATTCCACGCTTCTAAGATTAAAGACCCTAAGCTTCCATGTGCTTCAATGCCTATTCTGAATGATTCTCCAGCAACCCTTCAAGAATTCCTCACGAAGATTAAAACTCCTATATTTTCCTTTGAAGTGGATCCACGTTAAGAGGATAATCCAAAGTACGAAGAAACAAGTCTTACTAATGATTAAGATCAAGACATTATCCTATACCCTCCAACATTTGACGAAGGTCCCATATCCCTACAATCTGAGGATGATCCCTTGTATCTTTTCATTTCTTCCATGAAGATATCCCTCCACCTCAAGAGCTACATATCTCTTCATCTCCTAATCAAGATCCTGATATTCCCTCTACTTCTAGTAATCATGTTGAAAATCAAGAGCAGGGTACTCTTTGTGCATTATACAAAGATCCTTGTCAAGATCAAAATATCCCATCATATCCTTGGCATAATCCTCCATATCCACGTCAAGAAACTATTATTCCTCTAAATCCCTTAAATGAAAATAAGTCACCTCAAGCATCAGTGGTTCCTGTCAAAGTTACTCCTATCAAAGTTACTCATGAGCCTATGGGTATAAAGATTAATTATAAACAAAAGATCCTTGGTTGGGAAGCTCAATCTAAAGATGTTGATACCCATTTCACACCTTATATTCCTCCATTTTCATGCAAGACTCAACCTTCTCCATTCTCCAAATATGTCCTTGGTCCCAATATTGAAAAAGCTAAAATCTTCAAACATTCCATCTATATTGGGTTTGTACATCCCTCCATCCACTACGCCTATCACTCCTAGCTTGTCATCCACTTACCCTATCTCCTATCAAGATCAACAAAAACATGCATTTTTGAACCCTCCATATTAAACCATCTATATGAACCATCCATATCAGCCTTATTCATCCAAAATTCCTAAGTCTTTTGGAAGTAATTTTGATGTCAAACAAAGAAATTAGAAATCCAAGAATCCACTTACATATGAAGATCACTATATCCAATCTAATCGACATGTGAATACAAAGAAAAATGAAACATTCAAGAGACCACAAGGGTCCACTAAGCAAAGAAGAAAATCAAAGAAAATGTGGGTTCCAAAATCCCTCATTGAAGAAGTGAATGTTAAAGCATCCAAATGCATAGAAAAATAAAAATCTATGTGGATTCCCAAGTCATTCTTAAAAGACTTGAACATAAAATAAAAATCAGAGTTGGCATCCAAGCTTCCAAGGGCTTCCACTCCATCTCCTTTCAAATATTTTCCATCTTCTAAACCTATTTTGGGTCATCATGTCCCAAAATCCATTACTTTGAATACGTCTCCATCCATCTTGGGTCCTTGTGTACTGAGATCCATATCACCTCCCACTAATACCTTAATCTATTTCACCCACTTTTCCTCTATCATTCCACAACCCTTCAAGATGTGTGTTGATATTGATCTTGCTAATGTTTCCATCTAATCCTACACAAAACTTTCGATACCCTACCCAATATCCTATACCTACCTACTACCCTTATATATTGGGTCCCTGCATCCCATCCATCTCATATCCTTCCATTCCTCTAATCCAATCTATCGCATAAATTCTTGGCTACCACCTCCCTTACCCTCCATTTCATACCCTTATCATCACCCTATCAACATCTTTGAGTATACTTTCAGTGTCCTTGGCCTATCATAGTATATCCTTCAAAGGAGAACTATCCAAAGAGCAAGAGGCATAAGTTCCTCCCTAAAATCGAAAAAGAAAAAAAGAGATTGAAAAAGAGAAAAACTGCCTTGGTGAAAACTTGGTAAATAGGCACCTTGGTAGAAAAATTAACGAGAAATAAATCCATCCTACGATGAAAACCACTTCTTGTGCCACCTTGGATAAGTACCATGATGAAAACCTGGCAAACATGCGTCATGCATAATTCCTCCTACTTGAATTCTTCACTTGGGGGAAAGTTCCTTCCATGACGTCTTATCCATCATATCTTCCATCTAGCTAGCCCATGCGCATCCATGTTCCTTATGGTGATCTTGAAAAGGTTGAGCCTTTCCACACACACTTTGCATGTTGACATCCATTATCATTTCCATTGGATTACTCACTTTCTCTTATCCATTGCACCCTATCGTGATCTTGCTTATCCCAAGCCAATACTCACTATCCTCACACTAATCCTTAAAACATTCACTTATACCTACATCACCCCTTATCTTGATGGTGTTGTCCTATCAGTTGACCCCTTGGTCTTGATCAAAAGGAAAAACAAAATAAAAAGGAAAATAGGTTCTTAGAACTCTCTTGACATGTCCACTCTTTTGAATTACATGCTATCCTACATGATTTTCATGACATCAAGTCATTATCCTATATGATATTTAGCACCACTTCATGAGCCTACATTTCTATATTATTTTTCCCTAGCTTGGGTAATCTTGAGGAGACTATCCTTGAAGGTGGAATTCATCTGCTTCATTCACCATTGTCGATCCACTTTTGATCTAACAATCCATTAGTAATTCCCTACACCTTTCTAGACATTGGGGGCACACAAATGTGATCATGCTTGAGAATTGGTAAACTTTAAAAATCATAAATATTTTAATCTTCAAGAGGTGTCACTTGTACTCAGTGCTCCATTTATCAATGCATTGATGGCACCAATCCTTCATGATCATATTTTGGCTATCAGTTGAATCTGAATTCCTCATGAATGGCCTATCATTGCCTATGATTTGTCTATATTTGTATCTTAGGGATAGTCATTATGCACTGGGGGCATCTCTTCTAGCATGTTCGTTCAGCGATTGTTGGTTTCTAGGTCATCCTAGGTCCTTATTTAGGAAAGTTTGCCACTACAAACAATATTTCTTAATACTTGAATCAAAATGTCACCATCACAAATAAGGGTGATTCTTAAACACCACCTACCTATAATTGACATCATACTAGTGTTTCTCAACACTTTAATCAAATAGTGTTTCTCAACACTATATTGGATTGCAATTGCTAATATTGTTTATCTCACTAACTAAGATATAAAAATACATTGCTTAATTCTAAGTTACAATTGATTATTTATCTACTGTGATTGAAAAATGAATCAACGGTGTTTCTTAACACCACATAAGCACATATAGACTAATATTTATTTGATTATGACTCTTTTCATGTTCCAATAATGTTTCAAACTAGGGGCATGTTAACAATTATGAATTTCCTTTGTCTGATTATCAATTGTTTCTTGTTATGTCTTCTGAGTTACTCCATGACGTCTATTAAAAGAAAAAGAGTTGCAAGGAAAAGGGGAATAATATTTTATTGGTTTTCTACATATGGTGATTTTTTCAATGATCCTATAAATTTTACCTAACTCGGACGTTTATGGTAAGAGATTCCAACATGAGTGGATATCCGCATATATCTCGATCCTTTTTATGTGTAAGCTATGGTGAGGTTGAGCCAATTTCCTTGTCTGCTTCTAATAAACTTTTAAGTAAGGTGTATGAAACATTATGTACCCAAGGATACAAACATTAAAGCTAATTGCGGGTTACATATCCTATATTACACACGAACATAAAATGATTCTTAAAGCAAAAGGAGATAACTGACAAGCCGCCCTGGTCTCTATGCCTTGATGCTCAAATTTATTTTCGACATTGCATCTAATAAAAATAGTATTCATACTTTCATGATACTTTCTTGGTATCAGTGACAGTTGTACTATTTGACGATGTATGTTGTGCAAATGCCCTATGATGATAAAATGCTAAAATGTAAAAAGATCAGTGACAGTCCTAGAAGTCTGCATTTAGTTGCATTTAAGTTTACAAGATTCATTTTAACAACATAAGTACTTGAGCTCAAAATGATTTCCTAGTTCATTCAAAATACAAGTTTGACTACTTAATATGTGTTACTGATATATTCATGTTGTTGCATATTCATATCATGTCATTCATTTTGCATTCATAATGGAAAAAGAGGAAAATACAAATAAAGCATTCAAGTATTACATTTTTACATCCTAAGTGCATCCATACATATATTTGCATACAAAAAATCTCAAAAACATACATCTGCATATTCATATAGAATCATATAACACATCTATATATCAGTAATAATCAAAGAGCATATATGATTTCATCGCATGAATCTATTCTAAATCATCATAAGGACCAAGTACACCATCAAAGTATGTTCACCATATCTACACATATATTTTGTTCTTCTTAAACCTATTAGGAATGAAATTGAACACAAGGACAATATTTTCAACAACACAGTAAAAAAATTGTGACAGTCTCCAACAAATGTAGAATTGCTCTATATGTTCAGAAAATGATTCACAGGCTTTACGCAATCAATTTTCCATGGTTTTCTATCAACAAGTTCCACATTATGCATCAAAATCTTGGTTGTACATCATTTTATCAAGCTCACAATTAACATTTTCAAGTAGTCACCGTGGTAAAATTGTGTTTTCTCTTAACACATTTTCGCTTCATCTAATCTTCTAATTGATTCTTCATTGATCCAATCAACATGTTCCATTCAAATATCATTCTAAGGGGGATTTTATTCTATTTCTTTCAATTTCACTCCTGAGGGGGTATGATCACACTAAAAATCAATCAAATTCTTTCTCAAATAGAAAAACTGACTTCATCATCAAAAGACTAGGGGCATGGTAGTTTCCTTCGATCAAGTTGGGACTAGTGGATAGAAGGCTTCAACGCTAAAAAAGCTGGATATCTACGCCTACAATCTCTCAGATCTTTATCAAGCTCTCAACAGCTTTGTGCTAACCTTCATTCAATCAAGTTTGGAGTCAGTATTATCAATTATGGTTTGGTCAAGTTCAAAATTGATACCTCATAGCTCTCACCAGCTTCGTACTAACCTTCGTTCAATCAAGTTCAAAGTCAGTATTATCAATTCTTTTTTTATCAAGTTTAGAATTGGTATCTCTAGATCTATGTTTAATCGACCTTCATTCGATCAAGTTCAAAGTTGATACTACCAGTCTTAGTTTAATCAAGTTTGAGACTGATCTCATAAGCTATATTTCACTCAATAAAGTGCGGAATTCTCAAACTTTCTGAAGTCAACATTAGACATTCTTTGAATCAATGTGTTTCTCACACATCAATTCAAAGAGGGGCAAATGTAACCACCCTAATTTAGTCTACTCTAACTAAAGACCCTGTTTGCCCTAAATGTGATCATACCCCTAATTATGTCACTCCAACTATTCGATTATTGTCATAATTCATCAAAAATTAATTAATCTCCTGAAATTACAGTGATTTCATCACTAACTCACATTAATTACCTTGGCCTATTTAAATCAAATCAACCCAATTGAATCCTTGGCTAAAGTAATTAATTAAAATGGAATTAATAAAACCTCTAAATACAACTCATCACTTGCACATAGAAATTCAATCCATGAACCAATGCGAGTTCACTCACATGGATCACCAAAGATTCAATCCTCACCTCTCCTCACAAGTTGATCTCAACCACTCATTTCTCAAATTCTTCCATAAAATGAGTGAAATTTGAGCTCAATAGGCCCACAATTTAAGAATTCTAATTGCATCCTTATGCTGTCATTTTATTTCATGATTTCAAATAGCTAATTAGATAACTTTCATTTATGATTCAATGAATCCTTGCATCCTTTCTAAGCATGAATTTCATGATAGTTAGCTTCAAATTCTCAATGAATCTTCCATTCTAAGACTGAATGTGTCACTGATTTAATGCAAAATTTGAGGGAAATTATAGCTTAAATCATACTCTTCTTATATGTGAATCAATATGTTGATTTCAATGGTTTCCTTATTCTTTTCAATTGATTTCCATATTTCTAACCAATGATGCAATGACATATTTAAGTGTTGTGTTGCAGCTTGTAGGTACATAATTCACACACACAACGGGAAGCACACTAATGTAGGAATTTAAAGTACCTAGGTATAACTTGGTTTCAGTTGACACTATTGTAGTTGATGAAAAAATATTAACCCTACAGCTCCCAAGAATCACCTGCATGCAAACACATGTCACAGAAAGAGAGAAGCAAAATCTATGGAGGCCAGAAACAACAGATCTGTGAAAGAGGAAACATCCTCAATTGATTCAATAATTAGGGAATGAAATTACAAAATACAAAGAGATCAATCCTTATAAAAATGACCAAACACTAAAAGGTTAAGAAACCTAGGTTGCATGAATAATTAATAAAAAAATTAATTATAACATGCCTAAATTTTAGCTTAAGTAAACTAGAGATAAAAAGATGACTTAATAATTAAATCAATAATAATTTTATTAATAAGTGAAAATACCTTTTTACTCTAACACCCCCCCTTAAGATAAACTTATGGAGAAGCTAAAAATCTAGAAATAACTACTGAAAGCAAGAAATGGGTCCCAACAACAAGGCTTGATCAAGTACCCAAGTATAAAAAAATATTTGTAAAGAGGAGAAAAGGAGAAAACCTTGTGGGAAAAACCCCTCTCTGAAAAGAGATAAAAACTAGTGAAGGACTAAAGAAGCCTCCAAACTAGAGAATGTCCCAGAAGATAGGAACAAAGGAAGAACATCACTGAAGCATGAATTTGCAAGCACTAGCAAAAGAATAACTGATAGAACCTCCACTATAATAGAACATGATCAGGTAGACAAGACTGTAAACAAAGTCTTAAGATCTGATCAATCAAAGATGGAAGGATGCCTCCAAAACATGAATGAAAGAGTTTCCATATGGTAAATGATCCATCTCACTGAAATGCATAGGTACCTAGCCACTACATCCGCCTAATACATAGGAACAAATATTGAATACAAAGATCACTCCATCGAACCAAGGAAGCATTAGAACCAACAGGAGATACCTCCCCCCCCATAATGTTGAGAAGGGAGAGGCATGACAGAGAAACTTAACCAGACTGTCAAGAATAATTATATTACAAAGAACCAAGAACATAGAAAGTGTTGAAGAACGTACAAACACATATAAAGGATGGTGTTGTGGAAGGATCACTCTCTTAACACACATCATGAGGCTAATGTCATGGAAGGAACACTCACTTGAAAAAGGTAGATGAAAAACAAGGAAAACATCAAACCCCCCATGGCACTTTATTATGTAGTACGTGTACAAACAAGCACAAAATGTGCAAGATCCCAAGCATGCAATGATGACACTTTATCTCAGTGTATTTGTAAAAAAGAAATGTTATAGAAATAGATGTCTATAATTCTCAGGAATGACTGAAAGATGTAAGAACATATGTAACAACTAAAAATGAGTCATCCCATGCAAGGAAAATGATCCTAGGACCTTAAACATCCAAGATATCTACCAGAATGCCAAAAAGTAAAAAAATGAATAAAATATACTTGGAGCAAATTCTGGAAATGAGACCCATATAAGAAGAAAGAAGACAGAACCAAATTTCCAATGATGTGCGGAATTCATAAATCAGAGCCCAAATGAGAAAGATATGGCTCCTGGAGTGCAAAAGGAACCTTGAATTTGACTGGAAAAAAACCCTGTAAGACGGCTAAATCAAAAAACCAAACTTGAAAAATTAGATTGGGCTTGGAACGAGCTTTTTGATGATATCTCATTTGGCCAAAAATGCCTTCATTTTCTCAAGATATGAGAAAAAATCTGAAGAGGGCTCCAGAACAAGAAGAACTCAAACTATCAACCCTACAACTCCCAAGAATCACCCGCATGCAAACACCTGTCACAGAAGAGAGAAGCAAAAGCTATGGAGGCTAGAAACAACATATCTGTGGAAGATGAAACATACTATATTGTTTCAATTATAATAGAATGGAATTACAAAATATAAAGAGATGAATAAGGTGTCTTAATTATTAAATTAATAATAATTTAATTAATAAGTGAAAATACATTTTTACTGTAACATACACCACTCACTATGATGCGATCCCGAAGTAGGTGAAATGAATCACAACCCATTAATGTTAAATTAGTAGGTCCTCTAGCCATGCAGGGATACCAATAAACAATACTAACCACATACTAACACATAAGTAAGAAAGCCACTCATAGGCTTCTAAACATCACAACCAACAAGAGATCAACAAGTGGCATCACTTCCACAATTGTTAACACATTCACACCAGTGACCAAGAAAGGATCACTAAACACTCAAACACATAAGAAACACAATAGCCAAGTAGTCTGATTGACTTAGAAGGGGTGTCACATCATGGAATTGTCCAATCCAAGAAGGTGCTACTTAGGTTGTTTCTCGGAAGGGTATTCAAACTTGACACAATAGGGCACCCAAACATTAGATCATCTCAAGTTTTCCACATTGTACAACATGGCCATTCACATCTACAACATCCTATACGTACATTTGAACAAGTTTAGTATTAGCATAGTGGTTTAAGGTTCCCAGCATTGAAACATGGCTTTGATACCAAAATGTCATTACCAAAAGTTGAGCAAACACAACTACGAGAAAATTTCTGAAGACATATGCTAACTACGGTTGTACATACATGTGCCTCTAAGATAACTATGACTCACGCTGACTGTTGCAAGTCTAAGACATTGAACAGGTTTAGAGTAGGTTATGGTTGACTAGGTTTGACTAAGAAAATCCACTAGTCATTTAAAAGGGTTCATAACCCTAACATCGACCTATACCACCAACTAGATTAACAATCACAAGTTTAACCAAGGTCGATTAGGTCTATAGAAGTTTTACAATGTTAAACTGAATATTTAACATGATTACTTTTCTAACCATATTACATGTTTTCTAAATAATGTGTTAACTCAATAAATAATAATCTTTATTAAATCATAATTATTGATATCCAAATATCTTAAAATTTTAATCGATTACATCCAAATAGATAGTTACATTAAAAAGAATTAATATTTCAAATATCTTATTTAAATATTAAAACACTAATATATATATATATATAATATGTTTATGTCCTAATAATCCATTAAACAAATTTTAACAAAAAAGACCTAAATAAAATGAACTATAATCTAATCCCTCTTAAGTTCATACTTAAAGGAATTTAAACATTTAATAACCTCTATGTGTATATTGCTCTAATGATAATAGGATAGTAAAGTTATTTAATTTATTAGCTTAATTTATACAATACCTTTAAAACAATGTCCTTTTAAAGGTTAGTTTATCATATTGACCTATGGTCTCTAATTTAAAATCTATTTATTAAATGATGAGACAAAATACTAATGAGAGATATTATAGTTACTATAAATAACCCATTAGAGAAAATAAGTATTTTAAGATTAATTAATTTCCCAAAAAGATAAAAAAATAAATTTCCTCGTAAACCCAAAACTCTAATTCTAATCTTTGTATATACTCACTACTAAATTCTATTAAAAAAATGATAAGCTATTTAATTAATTTTAAGTTCTAGATTCTTCTAACCCAAAGTCCACATTATCAACTATGGACTCCATCTAATGAAATTTGGAACCATACAAGTATATTAAATCCAATATAAAAATAATTCAGAATCAAATCTAATATAACTGAAAACTTTTATAAATACTCCCTCCCAACTATATTTTTTAAACTCTATCTATTTCATATTATTTTATTTGGTTTAACTTAACCCTGTAATCTTTTTTTTTTGTGCCACAAGAGTTAGGGTTTTTTCGCAGGGCTATGGCGACAAAGGTGGGGAAACTTAATGTGCTTCGTAGAAGGGAGAGGTGATGGCGGAGGGAGTGGTGTGAAGAGGCGTGGGCGAAGGTCTTCGCATAGAGGCTCAGAGGGGAGGGAAAAATGGAAGAGGAAGGGTGTGGGGAGTGGCAGTGGGGAGCCCAGTCACCCGCGCGGATGCCCCCACTATGACTCCATAGTGGGCGCTACTTGGCGGCACCACTTTGGTGGCCACAGTGGGTGTCATTGGGGGCCCATGGCAGCTCCACTGTGCTCGTCACAATGGGTGCGACCTGTCGGAACCCGTAGATGAGATGAAGGAAAAAGGGATCGGCCCTAACAACAAATAAAAAATAATTTTTTTTGCATTCGTTTCAATAAAAATGACATGAGGTTTAGCATATATATATATATATTCTACAAATAGGCTAAAATAGTTTTATTCAATCTAAGAATTTAGTTATTTTCTAATTTATAATAGTATAATAATATATATAAGGCTATTTTTTATATATATCAACTATACTATTATATGTATAATGATGTAATTGTTATGATCCCTTTTTTAATATAAGAAAAACAATATTTATTTATATAGTTTATGTCAGGTATACATATTATACAAATTTAATATTGTATAAATGAATATAATCCTATTGATTTTTCTCAAGGACATGTATTTAAAAATAGATAAATATGTATGCACAATCTTATTTTGGATGTATTAGATAACGCAAATTTTACCTTCATTGAACTTAGATATAGGTCCCCAATAACTATTAAATTGATCTTTTACACACAAATGAACACATTCGTTAAATTATAATTTTTTTTTTTTTTTAAAACTATAATCTAATGAACGCATCTTTCCTTTAACTTGATAAAACAACTATATAACCATTCTAATTAAATTTTAACCAAATTGGCATACACTTTAAATAAAGGATCTAATCGATTTTCCTTACTTAAACTAGTTTAGCCATATTAAGAAAAGTAACTCTTTGCTAATAACTTGTAAAACAATAATAAAATCAATATAAGATAAATACCATAACTATAACAAGAAGAAAACATAGGTTAACAATCCTTGTTCTTTTATTCACAAAATATGATTCTACAAATTTTACAAAGGGATCATCTTAAAACTAGAAGAACTTTGAATCCACCAAAACACAAAATTCCTAAGAAGAGGTTCACTCAAATTCCAGCCAAATTTTTCCAAGGGCTCCATCTACACCTGCATGAAGGTAATGGGTTGACCATGGAGTTGAAAACAAAAATACATAAGACCCCATTAATGGAATCCTCAAGCTTTCTACATGCATAAATAAATCTACTCTAAAACCACTTTAAGAAAACCAACCTCAAGTCCAAGCCGAAGGCAATAATGAAGTTTGAGATGAGCTTTACCCTTTATGTCTTCTTCCTTCTCCAAACCCTCCTTTAATTCTGAGAATGTCTCTAAAGGTAGAGAGTGGGTGAACAACCTACCTTTCCTCCCAAGTCTCCCTAAAAAGTCTCCATTTGAAAACATATAATTTCCTCATTAATGAGGAAGGTCACTCAAGTCTATCCTATCCTTCCACTTGCCTTCTCCCTCATAAATAGAGTTAAAGGCTCACATGGGCAAGAAGAGATACCTTGTCCCAATTTCCTAAACTCTGATTTTCGCCACTTTCTAAATGAGATATTTTAGAGGTGTCATTAATGAGTTACAGGCCTCTTAATGCGCTAAAATTGACCCCTAACCTCTAAGGTACCAATGGGGTGGTCAAATTTAACCCTAACCATCTTCTGGAAGCTTATTTGACCCTCCTAAACCCCACCTAAAGTTAACTCACGAAATTCAACTCTCTTGACTCAATCTATTCTCCCTCAACCCTAGGGTAAGCATGAGAACTATATTAGGTAACCCCTGGGTTAAAGTTAAACCTATACTAGTTACATTTACTAGCCATGCCAACACATTAAGTACACATGTGTCAAGTGACACAACATAATTACATAAGGCATGAATTATTTACACATTTACAAAATTGAATTTAAATACAATCATGCATATTGCTTTCACGAATAAAACACAATACAACGAGGTTCATGTCTCTTAATATAGACAAAACCTTAGCATTACTGTATTCACATAGGTCCATTCCTGAATCCCCGTTTAGTACCATGGTCAATTTCCTGCACACTCAATACACACATCAGTAGGTCCAATAAATCAACACATAAAACATAACAAAATACATAATGTAAACCAACATACATTCACTCACATTGGCATCAATGATTCATTAAAATTTAAACAATATCTGCATTTAATACATATGCATAAACATAACTCTTAATCAATCTACATCCTGATATTATCTAACATACATATCCATCGTACTGTGTCATCAAAGCTTAACCATATAAATGCTCTGCATTACCTAACATAGGGCATCACGTAAGTAGGTATACATCAAAATTAGAATGTAAAATAACATAACATAGGATCTCACAGATCCCCAAATAATAACATATGTTCAAATAGTCCAAGTGTCTCAAAATTTGTATCAACTAAAGAGTAAAATAAGGAACAAATAATGCTAAGCTATGACGACCCGAGACAGGGTCTCTCTAATTACCAAGCACCACTATAGGGATAGTCTCTGAATGATAACAAGGATAAATTGAACCAATTGGATCAAATAAAATCCTTTCACAAGAGTATCTCAAAATTAAAAGATCATCTCAGTCAGTCATATCAAAACATAACAGGACCTTGCCTCTCATCTCAAGTCCAAGGTAAGTCATACAATTGAGTAGAGCACAAATCACTCTGAGGGTACATCCTCACAAGGGTTCACCATGGTCATGAATACAAATGTAAATTCAATCGACAACCTTTAGGATGTCTAACATAGAAGGGGAATGAGGGAGGCTCTACAGAAAGATCAACCTTCTATTATTCTCAGAAAATCATTTACAGTAGATCTAGAACATGTCGTCTCACATGCCAAGAATACATGCCTTATTATGATCAGAAAACCCTTAAAAAAACCTATCCAACTAATGCCAAATAATCTTATGAAAATCACCTGCCCCTTGGGAACAAGTCCATAAGCTTATAAAGCAATGACAACACCAGGTCGGTCCATAAAAGATCACAATTCCCAATAATTAAAAAAACATGTTACAACAAATATGTTAGGACCCAAATCATCTGGAACAACCTCCAATAAGAGAAATAAGACATGTGATCATAGTAGTAAGTCAGCCTTAAATGTATCACTGAGTTGACATGATTGCACATGAAGATTCCCATAAGAAGATCGGAAAATGATTGGAAAACACAATGACTGACTGAGAAAATGAAGAACAGGACAATCATGCAAAGAATCTACAAAATATCACACACGATGAATCCAAATGATGTGCGATCATAGGATAAGGTTGAACATAAACCCACAAACACACTGTAGTGACCACAACACAAAAGAACAACCACAAATCAACCGCTAATAGAAAAAATAGACTGATCAAACATGAAACCAAATAGTTTTGGTTGATGCAAGATTGCTAAGATCCCAAGATTCTCCTGCATTAGTATCTACAGGGTATGATCCACATTCCCCGAATAAAAAAGTATTAGATTTTGGGATACTAAAACAATTGGTACATAGTGGGGGAACTTCATGGACTCTTGATGCTCAACCTAGAATCTATGACTCACTTTAGAGCCCAACCCAGCCCTATAAAGGGGTTTGATATACCTCACACGAATGTGGGTACTAGGGAACCATCATATTGAGACTAAAGTTCACTAGGTGGTCTTGGTTTTCACTTCAACCTCATTTGTATAGTAGACTTGAAGGAGAGCATCATTTTGTGTTGTCCCTTGGTGAGTACCTTTTCCCCAAGGTAGGTCATTTTCTCTAAAAAACTAAAAAAATTGAGCATCATTGTCGCTTTTCTCTTACACCCAAGATCTCAAAGGCAAGGGGAGAGGATAATCAATGCAATAGTAGGCCCACCCTATGATGTGCAAGTGCACTAAACACAACAAATAGACAGAGTTTGTTCACCTTAAAAAAGTGAAGTGTGATCTAACTAAAAAGACAAACACAAGAAATTTCAAAATCACACATCTTTGTCAAACGACCTGCAACAAACTCATTAGTATTTTGTGAAATTTTCTTCACCCCACAATCTCCAAGATGCTACACAGATTTTGATTAGTAATACACAAAACCACTAGTCTAAGTGAATTAGAGGAATTCAAAATAATAAATTTACCACCAAAAGAAATTTTTACTAGCCAAATGCACTGAAAACCAACCAATTGCACAATAGGCCTACACAAATGGTAGGAAAATTAATTAGGAAAATGTGCAAAAAATTCTTACAAATGTACAAAAAACTCTTGCAAGTGTGTGATAAACTCTCGCAAGTGTGTGAAAAAATCATGTAAGTGAGTAAAAAACTCACACAAGTGCACAATAAACTCACGCAAGTTCATGAAAAGCTCTCACAAGTGTGTGGTAAAATCTCACAAGTGTGTGGAAAATACTCACAAGTACATGGAAAACTCTCACAAGTGTGCGACAAATGCTTGCAATTACGCTACAAATGCCCACAAGTGCGCAGAAAATAAACAAGTGCCTAGAAATTGATTCAAATGCAAAAATAAGACATACCCATTATTGAAAATAATCCAAATCAAGCAAGTATTTATTAGTAATGATCAATTTGATCATCAAAATACTCAATTTGTTGTTAATTTGACCCCTAATTATGTCATGCAAGATATTTTTATCAATTGAACACCTAGTTAGGCTATGTGAAATATTGTTGTTCATTTTATCCCTTTTGATCAAAGAAAATAAAAATTAGTTGTAAATTGATCTCCTAATTAAACTACGTTAAAAATTGTGGTTCTTTTCCAAACCCTAATTAGACTAGATGTGGCTCAATTTTGTCCAAAACTGAAACAAAAATAAACAAATTAGATGAAAACCCTACAATTGTAAAGTTATGCAAATTTTATCTATGAAAAGCCCACACAATTATGTCATTAATGTCAATTGTGCACAAAAGCCAAGGCAGATGCATAGGAAATAGAGCAATCACACAACATGAGCTTGCAAGTGGCCAGTATATAATGTTTTATATGTTGTCATTTGTGGCAGCATAGTCTACTGGTATGGTCACTTGATGTTCAGATCAGTTTTGGATACTCTACTAATGAAAAATGCCTAAGTCTAGAAGACAATTAATAGATTACAGTTGACTTGTTTTGATTGGCGAGCACAGGATACACATCATGATGACATGCGAGCTTGGATGTGATGTATGGAGTATACTACAACTTGTTATGGTTGTTGAAGTTTTAATGATGTCTGGCAAAAGTTACAGTATGGTGAAGGCGTGTGAGTACAGTGGACAAAGTATACAAGGTATGTGAAAGGTCATGAAGTTTAAGGGTGTAACATGTGGCATCTTGGCTATAGAATTTTTGGTTTATAATAGGTCCTCACTTATCTTGGGGAATGAATGGTCGTGTGATATATATTTTCTTATGAGTCATGGTTATACACATTTCATGAAGTGTTTGTGAACCGACTATGATTTTGTTGAGATCGGGTATATATGTGAAGATCATTTTGAGATGTGAAGATGTGTAGTAGCGAAACAGGTGCATTTTGATGTTAGAATATTGCATATGGTATTGCGAGCTACAAATGGAACTACATGAGCATAGTTGATGCTTGTACAGTTCATCTTTGGTCAAACTTCATTGTAAAGTGACAATCTTGTATTGTAGAGCACTGAGCTCCATTGTATCACCCCTAACAGGGTTTATCCTTTAACATGGATTTATACTAAATGTAATATTCATCTCCTTACATGGATAGGCCTCCTAATATGGACATTATACTTTTAGTGCATAATTTGTGGGTTCCATCCCCACCGAGGTTTTCCCTTTGGCTAGGGTTTCCTCGTGAACAAATATGGCGTTATGAGTATTTACTTTTTGCATATGTTCTTCTCATTTCAGTTATTGCATGGTTAAGTTTGAATTGGTTAAGTTTAATAAAAATTACTACAATACTGATTCACCCCCCTCTCAGTGTTGCTTAATCCTAACACAACTAGGAGCTACAATTGTGGAGGATTCCAAGCAAGTATGCAATTTGATAGGTCAAGTGCACATATTAAATGCTAGAGCTACAAAAATACATTAAAATTCAAATTTGTCAAATTTGGGGTTTGTTTACGTCGGGTTCACCAAATGTAGATTAGTAAAATTAGTTGTTAGATTGAAAACATGGTTAGCCAACCACAAAAGGCTATACAATCATGTTATTAACAATCCTAATCTTACCAATAAGGTTATCAAAATGAAATGCACAAATAACAATGAATTTCAAACCAAAATTTAATCAGTCCTTTGATGGCATCTTATTGATGTTTATTTCACCTCTAATTTGATATGTTGCTCTTTGTATGATAAGTGCACAAATGTAGCCAAAAAACAAGTATAAATTCGATTACATATAGGTGAGGATACTTGAAATCGTGGTTAGTCAAAATGGGAATGGAAAATCCAATTTATAGATTTCCAATTTGAAATGAACAGTCGTGATCAAAGACAATAGACATACAAGATTGCATAAAAGGGCCAGACAGAGGAAGTTGTATAGACAAGTGAAAAGGAAGGGCCAAAGGTCAAGAATAAAATGAAAATAATAAAAATGTATTACCATTTCCCTCCAAAATAACAAAAGGACAAATATTTAATTGCGAGACAAAATGACAAAAGACATAAATAAAGGAAATTTATTTATGTGAAAGGGGGACATACTAAGAGAGAGGAGAATTAATTAAATGCTTATTTTCCTAAGGGTAAAACTATTGACATGGATCAAATAATTGTCAAAATTATTTAATAGACAAGCACCAAAACTAGACAAATAATACACAAGAGCTACATGCATTTACCATTTTGAGGTGTCTACATAAGATAATGGACAAACATTGCCAACATTGGGAGAATGAATAAAAAAGGAAATAGTCCCTTTTACAAAAAGGCTGAATGTAAATTCGACGACATTGAATACTCACTGCAAGTAGGAGGCAACGTCTATCCAGCCATCAGGTTTTCTAATGTTACCAAGGAGGGACTTAGTCTTTTTTTCAACTTTCCTTTGTAAAAGTTGAATTTCTGATGGCTGTATAGACACTGGCGAAGTAGGAGAACTCTATGGCGAGCTCTTGATTTTATACTAATTCAAAGAAGATAATTTTAGTGTAGTCTCGGGTTGCAAATGTGATTGTATTCATAGAGTCGTGAAAGGAGTGAAAGAAGTGTTTATAATGGAAGAGGATGTCAAGAAAATGACGAAGTTCATAGCAACAATGCAGGAAAGCTCGACAATAAATATCATGGATACATATGCCTATCTTCTTAGATTCAACAAAAATATTCAATCTTGCACGAATCAAATGAATTCAGGAGGTCTTTGAGGTCATCCGTATCTTGTTTTTCTCTCTGTTTTAGCTAAAATTTGTAATCTTTTTTTTCTCATATTAGTCATAGGGAGTTGCCCGCTTTCGTCGTAGTTTGCCAACGTGTGTAACCGATTTTTCAAAATTACTTGTAGCTTTCTTTTAACAATTGGAATCACTTGATTTTCTTGTTGCAATATAATGTATGAACATGGTCAGAAAACTTGAAATATAGTTGCATAAGCGTGAATATGAAAAAGTCTATGGAAGACATAACATATAAGTAAAATTTTGTATGTACTATTAAAAAGTCTATGGAAGACATAACATATAAGTAAAATTTTGTATGTAGTATTAAAATGTTATTCATTTGCGTGTAAAAAATTTATTTGCATGGATCATTGAACAAAAATATATATTAGGGAAGAAATTTATTTAAGATATTATTCTATGGAAGAAAGGTATAAATGTAAGATGTGTCTAACTTTGTGATGCATGTGTCTAAATTTGTTAATAATATTATTTTCCATATCTTGGTTGTAGACATTGTAAGACTAATTTTTTTTTTTAATTAATTTTAATGGCCCACATGAAGAGGCACATGTGATAGGCAGTTACGGTTTTAAAAGGGATTTCATATCTTTCGTATATCTTATTGATCAATTAGAAGAGTAGTTTTCAAGACTCCTACTTTGATAGGCAAGTGGAGTATAACTGTTTTGAGAAAACTGATCCTCTCTCCACCTATAAACGATCTTTCAGAATACCATCAAATTGAGTCTGAAAAGAATGTATCCGTAGAGGGGTAAGAGAGAGAAACCATTTTTCATCTCATAAAAGCATCAAGAAGTAATTAAATACTTTTGCACTAATCATCTCAAGATTTCTACACTAATGGATCTGGGTAAGTAACAAATGATTATTTAATTTCCACCTTATGATATACATGTGAAGATCATGATAGTTCTAGGTCTTGAGATTATATCATATGTTAATCACATAACATCAATTTAATATTTTTACATGTGGTATTAGAGTTTCGTTAAAAACTTTCATGTTTTTCCATTATGTTTGATGATGTTTTATCCATTTTATTATATCAAAAATTTTATGCATACTATAAACACAAAACCATGATTTGGTGTAATACATGGTTGCCACATAATAAATTTGTTGTATTGATTAATTTTATTTGTTGATTTAATGTATATGCAAAGTCATTATATTGATTTGAGGTCTATATTATGATACAGCTTGGTAGCCACTAAAGTGGTCCAACCGGAATGATATGTAGATATCAAGTCAAATTATTGAAGTTTAATACTCGTTTCCTAGTGGTAAAAATAATGACTTTGCAAATCACAATTATTTAATCACTACAATACTAGGTTGGCCCAAAGGTGCACCATTTTCAAGAGATTAATTAATTGGAATAGGATGGTTGGTGGATATTCATGATTAAAGGTTAGTACGGATACCCAAAGGTAACAAACTTACTTAGTTGTGAATATTTTATCAATTAGTCCTATTAGGTGAAAGGGAATCACCATAATTGTTAATAGTTTACCATAAGATTAGCCCAAAGGTAGGCCACGGTAATACTATTTATTATTAAACCATGTGTTTTTATGTTGGTTATTTACTTATAACTCTTAATATTAATGTTGTGAACATGAATTTATGGTTGCAGTGTTAGTTCCTGTTTTGCTACATTCGCATGCCTCTTATGTTCCGATCTTGAACGGAATGAATTTCTCAGATTGGAGAGAACGGGTTCAGTTTCACCTCGGTGTTCTGGATATTGATACAACTCTTGAAACTGAGAAACCGACTGCTATTACTAATAAAAGAAGTACGGAAGAAAAGACTATATTCAAAGCATGGGAAAGATCAAACAGACTGAGCCTTAAGTTTATGCGGCTGACTGTAGCAAACAACATCAAGTCAACTCTTCCTAAAACTTACAATGCTAAAGAATTTTTGAAATCTGTGGGAGAGCGTTTCCAAACTGCTGACAAGTCCCTTGCTGGAACACTGATGGCTACGCTTACCACCATGAAGTTTGATGGTATGCGTGGAATGCATGAGCATGTCCTTGAAATGACAAATTTGGCTGCTCAATTAAAGACTCTTGAGATGAAGGTGGATGAGTTCTTTCTCGTGCAATTTATTTTGAACTCCTTGCCTCCTCAATATGGGTCATTTCAGATTCACTATAACACTATTAAGGATAAGTGGAGTGTGAATGAGTTGGCCAGTATGCTCAATCAAGAAGAGGTAAGACTTAAGCAACATGGACAACATTCAGTTCATCTCACAACTCAAGGAGCTGAAAGGAAGGGGGAAAAGCCTAGAAAGGGCATAAAGCGAGTACCACCTAAGGTGTATGAGCCTGATCATGGTTCTCTAGCTTATAAGAAGGAAAAGAATAGTGATAAGTGTCAATCCTGTAAAAAGTTGGGACACTATCAGAAACGTAAGGAATAGTTTGAAAAGAAAGGTATGAATTTAATTTCTGTTTGTTTCAAATCAAACCTAACTAAAGTTCCTTCTAATACTTGGTGGATAGACTCTGGGGCTACTACTCATGTTTCAACTATGTGTTAGTAATAACTGAGAGGGGGGGGGGGGGGAATCAGTGGCCTCAAAATTTATCCTT
>MU226773.1:78360-99574 GCA_018584345.1 Thuja plicata
CAAATTGAAGCACACTACTATCATTTAAGTTTGATATAAATTATTGGTGTACACATTATAGGCATAGTGTTACAATTGCTTTGGAAGATAATGCTTTGCACATTAGTGCTAGTCCATGAAATAACATCCCTATGAAATACTAACATGAAAAACCTTGGAAATTGTGTAGGAGTTGACTCTTGCAGGTTTGACATTGACTCCAGAAAGGGTTGCTGCAGATAGTGGACCAAGTATATGTCTCCCAATGCTCTTCTCACTCTAGACCACATTCTCCAATGATCTAAATTGGGGTTACACCGTTACTCCCCTAAAACTACACCTCCAGTTCATTGTAAGTGGATTGATATTAATACGAACAAGTTTGCTATACAATTCCAATCATGATACAGCAAGATGACACTTTGATGCAACCTCCACTTTTCACCAAATCTTCTACGAAGGACCCAAACCAGCACAAAACCAACCTAGCACTGATGTATTGCCACAAAAGGACATAAAGATGCATGTTCCAGATCTTTAATGCACTTTTCATACTTTCACAAAACCTTGCAAACAATCTGCTATATGATTTTGAGTGTGTAGCATAACTGTAACAACATTCTTAATTTAACAATTCTTATTGTAATGTTGCCAAATACTAATCAGAGGTTCCCAAACAGTAGGAATTAACTACCAAACAATAATAAATATAATAGGGCAAACTTGGAAGGAGGGGCCCACTTTAAAATTAAAAAAGAAAGGCTTTTATAAAATAAAAATGTGTTTTTTAAAGTGTTGATGCAGCCTATCCTATTGGGGACTTCCAAGGCGTCCCCAAGGCATTCCCAGCCGTCCTGGGGACTTCCAAGCCGTCCCCAGTCATCCTGGGGACTTCCAGCCGTTCCCCCCCAATTTTGGGCGAAGTCCCCGTGTTTCTGGGACGTCCCCTATCATTTTTTAAAAATTGGGATCGGGGTGGGGACGTCCCCTAGCTGTCCCCCCATCCCAGAAACGTCCCCGTTCTGGAAACAGGGGGTTTTTGGCCAGGGACGCGTCCCCGGGTAACCCTGAAAAATTCAGATTGTTCTATTAAGATGGACAAATATTAGACTAGGTAGATAAATAGGGCTGATGCTTTAGATAAGATTTTTGTGAATTGTTGAAGAGATTGACAATTAGGCAGGTTGTTTATAGTTACACAATAGCATTGTAAAAATGTTGTAGGGAAAAAATTGGCAAACCGAAAACATAAAATTTTATTAAAAAAATTGGGATTTAAATGGGAAAAAATGTTAAAATAATGTAAAAAAATGTAGAAAAAGGGGCAAAATTTCTTGTTTTTGGAATTAAAAGGAATTTCAATAGGCTAGAGATATTCAAACATCTAGGTTGTACGTGCTTGTGATCTACAATACAATTTTGAGGAAATATCCAAGTAGACCCATAAATTCTAAATGAGGAACTTGTGCAAAAGCCAAGCCATGTCAGATTTTCAGAAACTTCTCGATGAAGTCTGTACAAGTCTGAAAAGTAATGAAGTTTGTACAAGTCTTAAAAGAAAATTTTGCAAACCACATGCTTAGCTAAATATTATGCATCATATTGTTGAGTTATGCAATTACAAAGATCCCTCTTAATTGAGATCTTGCCTTTTAAAACAATCATTTCTCATCTGAAAGCTTTTTTGATAAGGAGACTCCATTTTGATCTCGCAGTTAAGACATCTTATTGACCTGCCAGGGTTTAGTTGTGATTTAATCACACATTGCCCCATTGTAAATGGGAACCCCTAGTTTTTTGTTTTTAGGGTCGTGTTTCGGTCTTAGTTTTAGTCTCTAGTCTCTTGCCTTTGCAAATGAGTCAAGTTCTTGGAGTTTTCATTGAATTCAGAGAGGTCATCAAGTTAATAGGGGAAAGCTTGGTCATATGAGCGTTCTAGTATCATGAATGGGTCTAGATGGGTCGAAGGATTAAAAACACAATTTTCCGGGACCAATTCTGACAACTCCTATTTTTTAGGAAAAGGTGTTTTTTTTTTCTGCTTTTTTGCTTTTTCGAAAGTTGCACTTTTGGCACTGATAGGCCAATTGGGGTTTGCTTTTTCCTTGCCTGCTTTTTTTCTTTTTCGAAATTTCTAGTTTTAGAAATTTATAATTTGGGAAGGCTAAAAGTTGCGTCCGCAACTGAGAAAAGTGAGAAATCACCTAAGTGTAAATTTCCTATTTTCATCATCAAGTTTGTTTGGGGTTTTGTGAAAAATATGGAAAATTGTAAAAAAATTCTGATTTCAATCTCATCAAAGTGTGGAAAACCCTCATCAAGGTATGAAGTCCGCCCAGCCTAGGATGACTACAAATCTGGCTAAGTATTGTCAAGTGTTAGGAAATTGCACAATTCTACATGAAGTTGCCCATCCAAGCAAGGAAATTCCTCAAGTCAGCATAAAGTCCTCCCAAGGAAAAACAAGGAAATCCTTAATCCATGATAAAGTCCACCCAAGTCTAGGAGCTTTGAAAATCGCCTACGTGTGGATAAATTCTACAAACACAAGCAAAGTCCGCTCACATAGAAAATCAATCAAAAAGATAGGAAGAAAGATCAACTTGAAAAGTTCTAGAAGAAAGCGTGATAGAGGTTGACACATAAGGAAGATTCTAGAAGAAAGCCATGAGATCGCAATAAAAGGAAAAAAAAAAAGTTTTTTATCCAAGGAGAAATTGACCAAGTTCATTGAAACTCAAAGAAAGGAAAATCAGAAATATAAGAATAAAACAAGCAGATTGACCTCTTTATGGCTATATATACACGAAGTTGGCATTTCATTCATTCATAAGTTGGAAATCGCAGCTCTGGAGTTCAACTCTGAAGCAATATTTTTCTGATTTTAGAGCAAAGCGAAGATATTCTAGAAGGGAATTTCATGCAAATTGGAGACAATTTCTCGACACAAATCAAAAGTTTCATCAGAATTTTCATGTTTGCTAGAAGTTGAAGACAAATTTCAATTCAAAATTCCAAATTCTTTCAATTTTCAGGCAAATTTCCTAATTTTCTTGAAAATTTTCAAGTACAATTCTGAAACTTTTAAGCAAGAATTATCTGATTGGCAGGTTTAGGATGATTTTGTGCAGACCTGGGAAAAGTCTTCAATACAAATTCCAGACTTCCAATCCAAAATTCTTACAATTGGGCCATATTCAATGCCATTTATTAGTTAGGACGGAATTTTAACAAGTGTTGAGCAAGTTCATCCTTGCTTTTTCATATTTAGTCCTAATTCTTGACTGAAAACTCAAATTTATAAAGGATTGGAGGAGGTAGATGTCAATACAATGAAGAAATTTCTCAAACCAAGATAAAGTTTGCCCTCTCTTGATGAAAAATTGGCTAAGTGTTGACAACCTAGGTGAAGAATGCAGACCAAGAGATGAAATTCACTCTCTAGAGCCAGAGAAAAGTTGGAAAATTGTGGAGTCCAAAGCCATTTGAGGTTGAAATCACCAAGTACCTAGAGAAAATTTCAAGTGGGAAAGAGGAAAAGGCCAAGTTTCAAAGGGAAAATGGTAAGTTTATGCATGGAAAAGAGAGCGAAATCACAAAGGAAGCAATGGTGAAAATTGCTTAAGTATGGTAAATTTCGCGAATCTTAGACCTGAAAGTGCATTTGCAAGGACAAGATTTCATCATTTCTAAAATTCATAAGGCCATTTCCAGATTAAAGGAAAGATTGATGAAGTCATTTTAAGGAGTTATTGACAATTTCTCAATGTTGTTTTACAAGTCTGATGCAAGCTCGTGATGAGTAATGAACAACCAAGGGCAAACAAAGATGAAGGAGATGCTACAACCCTGGATTAGCAAAGATCAAGATCAAAGGGAGAAATTCAAATGGTATAAGGAAAGATGACACTCACAGATGAGGAAAACAAACACAACCAAGGACTCCATCACCTATGAAGAATTTCAAGATAGGAAGAAGGATGGATGGGCAAAGGAAGATTTCAAAGGCATCTTTCAGATTTCAAAGACTTCTTCCAAATTTCAAAGTTCACACCAAGAAGTCTAAGATCTTGGATCAAAGATGAAGAAGAGCATTCAAGAGGGAGAGAATTTTGTGTTTAAGGAGGTTTAAAGAAAATGCAATTTGGGAATATTTTTCCAAAATTTCCAAATTCCCAAAATTGAAGAAGAATTGTTCAAAGCCAACTTCATTCAAAGAGATGAGCATGTTGAGGTGGCAACCTCCTGTCTCCAATCAAATAATTTCAGGACAAGGCGTCCAAGTTCAATGATCCTGACCTTTTCTCCCATCAAAAGAAAACTCCATGTGAGCTGTTCATTTTTCATTGGTTCTCACTATATAATCATTGCAAACCCTAAGTAGGGTATAGTTGTTTAAATCTTGGCCGTCGATCTTAAATTGATCTTGGCCCTTCATCTGTTTTTTAACTCCTATATAAGTCCCTCCTCTCTCATTTGCAAATGGAGATTCAGAGAGATTATTGCATAAGCACTTAAGTAAATTCATTGTTCAATTGTTGGTGAATTTGATATCTTTTGGAAGTTGCATGGTTTCTTGTCTCTCACTTAAAGTAGATTTTATTTTCAAGTTGTTAAATTGAATGAAGGATTTGATTAGAATGTTTATTGTGGAATCCATATCTTCATACCTTTTATAATTGGACGATTTTCAGTTATTTTGCAAGGTTAGTTTGAACACTTGAAAGAAAACTTAACTTCCATTACTATGTTCAATGTTCAAATGTTGGCGAGCATGTGTTATCTAAAAATCCTTTGAATCCCTTAGAAGATAGCACCTTCCTTGTGTATTTGTTGAATTTGGCAAAGCAAGGATTGGTTTAGATTCCACGTTTGCAAATTTGTCTCTAGAAGTTCATAGGTCTAGTTTAGAGTTAGAATAATCTTCCTCAACCCTTAATCTTTTCCTTTCTTTTAAAAAGTCTTAGTAGAAGTAGAATCCAGAAGCTCAAAGGTAAAATCATTTGAAGACATTGAAATTGTACCACATAAGTCCTCTTGGAGGTTTTCAGAAAATCATCTTACCATGAGAGTCTATCCCGAACAGCAAAAAATCAGATGCATTTGGAACCTTGGATTCTACTTTGTGAGCACACAATTTAGCACATTGGAAACTTTGTTCAAGAGAGGATGGAGTACCCCTGGTATTTTATTCTGAGTTGTTTGTGTATAAAACACACACCAACAGGTTCCTAGAATTTGTTGTTTTTGAAGATCATCTTTCCCTAAATGGTATTCATGCATAGAGATGTGGATAATTTTAAATAATGTGTTCTTGACAAATTCTAAAAGAGCCATCTCCAATGGAAATGACTTGATCAAATGCTTGACAAAATCCCATCACATTTCATTGCTACACCCCATTAAATAATAATTGTTTACAAGCTTTCACATGCATAGTTGAAGTCATAATATGCTTCCAATGTAAATGGATATATCCTTTTCTTGGTGTAAATCTACACTAGAGTGAATCAAGGAGTAGACTGATTTCTCACATGTTTTGAATGTATTTTTTAGAGTAACTTGTTAGTGGGAAACCAATAATTCCACACTTTTCTAGGGCAATGGAGTTTTATGAAATTTTCTAATAGGAAATATAATATCACAATTTCATTCCTTTTTGTTCCTCCAAAGTCACGAAAATCTCTAACTAACTCACTTTTAGACTCAAGTGTAGCATTTTGGAAAGTGGAAGTATCCAAGTCAGTTTATTTTGGCTCCATATCCTACAACTTCATGGAGGTCTAGGGGCAGTGCCTCTTGTGAGGTTCATAGGTAGCGCCTTTGGCGCATTCCTTGCCGCGATATAGGGCGGGGTTGAGTGACAAAACCCCCACCACCAAGCTCAATGGAAGACCTTCAAAACTACATAGAACTTCATGGTGCACACCATTTTCATTATTTCTTAAAAGGAAATGTCAAAGGTGGATTTTTTTAAAAAGAAAAATAAAATTAAAAAAAGGTCAACTTTTCTAAAATGGAATCTGTAGCCTTGAAGTCGATAGCCTTCGTCTTTTTTCTCAACTGTTCTACGTTCACATCTCTATCATCACCCACTTCTTGTTTAAACATTACCTCCACTGAAACAAGAATTTCATCCTAAATATCCTTGACCATTTCTCTCAACTCTTTGCAATCATTTTTTACATTCTCAAGGATTTCCTTCCTCATCACCAACACACAATACCAATAGTGAAAGTCAATTGCTTGATTTGCTTCCATCACATTTCCTTCCACTAAAGTTTGCTTAGGGATATCCATCAACAAATGAAAGCGTGGAATAGCCTTTTCCTAAATAGGATGAAATTCTTCACTCAATGTAAGTAGGACTTGAATCCTATCTTGAATGTAAACAACTCTTTCATATATTTGTACCAAGTCCACAATGAACTCATTTGCCTTATCAAAAACATCTCCAATCCATTTCTTTGCCACTTGTGCTGTCAACTTCATTCCTTCCAATCCTCGACTGATTCTCTTGAAATTGTTGTGGGTGGGACAAATGTTTGTTCCGCTTGTTGAATTTGATTCATCAAGTGTTGTATATAATTCTTTAATTCCTTGTTTTCTGCCTTAAGTTGATACTTCTTTTCCTCTTCTTTCCTTAATCCGTCCTTAATTGTTTTGATCGACTCATCCATTTCTACAACTTCTTGCTCTTTTGTTATTGACCCTAAATCAACAGTCACAACTTCATACTCTTCTGGAGTGATGTCTTCCTTTGCCTTGTCAACATTTAGAATTGCAACTTGTATGGTGTGAGATCCTGAAATTTCTTTTGTAATTTTGAAATGTTTCTTTGCTGGCTTCTTTTCCATAGCTCTACCAATTCTTCCTAGAAAATATTCCAAGTCATTAGCTGGATTACTCTCTATTATGTCCTTCAACCTATTCTTAAGCCAATTTGGAGCGGTATATTGCTCAACATCTTCATTTCCTTGTGGTTTTTGAGGTGCCAATATCATCTCTTCACTAATATTTTCATTTGGAAAACTTATATCCGCATCTTCAAGGAATTCTTCAATTGGAATTGTTCCTTGTTGCTCATCAAGAAGAACTTCCTCGTTTTGAGAAGGATTCCTCTCTTGACTTGGTTGTTGAATAGAAGATTTATTTGCAAGATTTATTTGCACTTTGACCCTCTAGAACCCTTGAATCTATTCCAATTTTTTTTGGTGTATCATTCTCCACAACGGATGTTACATTTCTTTGCACCGAGGAAGTACTAGCCGATGAATGAGTCACTCCCGACTTTTGTTTTTTTGGTGGTGGTTCCTCACTTGGAACTTCTTTTCTTGTGAATTCTCGGCTTTATCTTTCCCTTTCTTGTTGCCTCCACTTTCTGACCTACTTCTCTCTCTTTCATTATTGATTTCCTGTTCTTCTTATCTTGATTCATCCTCGAAGGATTGTGAATCTATGTCCCCCATCAACTCATAAGTCAAAGGAATATTTGCCTCTTTCAATCTATTGACTTGTTGATCCATCCATTCTTGTGTATATGCTATAACTGGTCTCATCGATGTGTTCAAGTCTGCTAATTCTACCTTGGACCAATTAGGGGCAGGAAGAGATTTATCTTTTTATTTTTCAAAATGACTTTGAACAGAATCTCCATCATCTTCAACTTGATCTGGGATAGAGAATATTTGGCAAGCTCTAATCATCTGCATGGATAATCTCGACCACATTCTCTTTCTAACTTCAAAGTCAGCCATAACACTTTCCCAATAATCCTCAAGATGTACCTTGTGCCTATATCTCCTCCCAAAAACATGCCTGATTTTATGATAAGGATTAAAGTTCATTCTTGATGTATATGTCACAAGATAGAAAAACCCCAATTCCACTTTGGATGCCTCGACTGCTTGCATAACAAGTCTCAATTGAATTTCCAAGAATAATTGGAAAATATATCCTGGGCTGGTGCTTGTTCTTTTGGATCTTATCTCATGCTGACAATTCTCTTGTAATATTTTAGCAATATCATCTTGTCAGTTGGAAATTTGGGAAGTCTGTATGGACTAGATGAAAATCCTTGCAATCATATGTAGGTGAATTTAGGAAATTGAATGAACCACGTACCATATTTCCTCACCAACTCCTTAGCTTCACGTGACAATCTCTGATGGGTGCCTCCTTGTAGAATTCTGACAATGTACATTGAGAAAGCATCATTTACCCTTCTAAAATGAGTGTTATTATGATGATGCAGTTGAGGATAACATTCATATACTTTAAGTTTTCCCTTTTCATTCCCAATTGACCCCTTCCATGTCAATCCTTTGTATCTATAACATCTCGGCAACATGTAAACAATGTATGACTCATGTAGAAGGATCCAGAATGTTTCAAGTTCCTTAATTGATTATCAAAGTTGTTACTGATCATGTTAGCCATATTGATCATATTTGAGCTAGTATCTATTTCTTCCACAAAGTAAAACATCCATGGCTCGAAGCAGGAATCTTGAGGGCATCCCATTACTCGGTTCAACAAGATGATGAGGTCTCCGTATTCTTGCTTGAAGTTGGATTTTAAAAGTTTTTATGGCATCTTCGAAATGTGATTTCTTGGTTGCAACATACATGCATCATTAATAATCTACGAACATGTGTCGGGTTGTAATGTCCCCTTCCTGAAATAGTATTTAATAAACAAATAATAATAAAATCAAAATATGAACTAAATAATAATAAAATTAAAATACACAAATAAATAATAATAAGCTGTGATATAATATAATGACAAGAAACAACAGTGACTCGTATAACGACTCATGTTGGGTGTTCCTTAAGGATATTGACTAAGATCATCAAGCACCTTCAATCGCTAGGAAGAAAGACGACTAACTATCGATTAGTCAAAGTCTAGCTACAAGAAGAATCGATAAATGAAGACCACTCAATTACAGACTAGACAATCAATATTAATATGCATTACGATATGTTGACCATCCAGCTGGTACGATAATGTCTTGAATAAGTTTGTATATGTCAAAAGATATATTTGGCAAGTATGTACTAATCAGAGACGGCAACGATAGATCAGATACGATTAAATAAACAGAGCCTGTAAGTCAAGCACTGATTAGTAAGCGAACTGATCATAAGGCATAAAGATAGGCAGTTGAATACATAGAGGGCAATCATCGTATGACTAAGCAATTGGTTACCATGATTATCATGACCAGTCATATGGTTTGCGTTTTTGGAAAACACTATGAAATACGGGTTGCTTATCGATAAGGATTTTTCAGTTACCATTTCATTATGGACGAGTAGGGCAATCATTGTATGACTAAGCAATTGATTACCATGATTATAATGACCAGTCATATGGTTTGCATTTTTGGAAAACACTACGAAATACGGGTTGCTTATCGATAAGGATTTTTCAGTTACCATTTCATTATGGACGAGTATTTGGAGCAACGATTTGTAAGAGGAAGGAAGACAGTTATCAGCGATGATCAGGAATGAATATGGGAATTAATAAGAATCATCTATTGTCTTAGAGAAGTGATTAAAATTATTAAAATTATATGTGACAGCGATGCATATGCTAAGGGAAGGCCAGTCAGCGATAAAAACAAGGATTTAAAACGACAATTAAGTGATGTATTAAAGCAGCGATTCACGAAAGCGGATTAATATGTTTCTCAATAAACATTAAGGTGACATGGTTATAGGGGTGCGATCTAAAAGAATAAATATATAAACACTATTCATTATGAAGAGATGCGATTAAGATATTTGTAATGCAGAGATGCAAGTCAACGGTTAAGGATAATACAGTATTAAAGCAGCATCAAATTAAGTGTAATTTGTTTGATAGCTGAAGTGGTGCGAATTGTGAGATATGTCCCTTTGGAATTGGTTCCCTTGAAAAGATATTAAAGGAGACTCAAAGGCACCGGGAGTCAATATAGATTAGATTTGGAGATCAGGAAAGATCAATAAGAAGTAGAATCCTTGGATTGAGATCATCGGAGGATCAATAAGAAAATGGGATCATAGATTGAGAAGATCAGGAATTATTATTTCTGATAGAAGAATCAGAGATATAAAAAATATATCCATCTCATTATCAGTAACAGAAAACTAGTATGCTGTGAATTGTTTATGAAGTATATACTATGTACATAATATTATATCTGAATTCTATTCTGGATGAAGAACTATTATGTCGACTAATATATATAGTATTTATAAATAATAATGAAACCAGTATTTTATATATATATATATATATATATATGTATATATATATTGTGTTATATTTTGTATATATATATATTGTGTTATATTTTGTATATATATATATCATAATACATAAATTAATAATATATACTTAGCCAATTCTTTAATCACTCGCTAATACAGTTAAGAGGATAGGGAGTTTGTGAAGGGAGACGTGAAGTAATTCGGTCACATAACAGGAGGGTCCCAAGATGGGTAAGAACCTTGAGGGAGCCTGCTTGTAGACTGTTTCTGTGGCTGAGCACAGTAATTCTACGGCTACCATCCTTCTTAAGGTTAGTGATTAGGAGAGAAGTAAGGAATTAGGGCTTAAGTATGTATAATGAATCAACGATTGTTCCTTTATCTGATTTAAATGCATAGTGATGAATGTTAACCTTTGGGAACATTACATAGGCTAAGTTAAAATTTCCATTTCCAAGCACAATAAAAACCCTAGTTGGTCATTTTAGGGTAAAACAAGTAAAGTCACAATTGGGGACATTACATAGGTCTATCATTGTATATCTTAAAGGCCTCCTCCTTTGTCTTATAAATTGTGGAGTTGTAATTGGGAATATTGAATGCCTCCATGATAGCCTCTTCCGAGACATAAACCAACACCCTTCCATTGTAGGGGGAAAAGCAACTGCTTGCACAATTCCTTTTCTCACCATCCTTCTTACCAATTTGGATGCATTGTACTTTATACATTATGTTGGTTCCCAAATCAACAGATTGGAAAATTGTGTGAGTATGCCTAACTCAATGCTCAAATCTTCTAAATGATTTGGCCAACTAATGGGAATGATCAATATGATCCTATTCCCCTGCAATTTAGGCTCTGCAGAACCAAGGCTGGTAGACCTATACTTTAGCAGTTTCTCTTAGTTAAAGCTTTTTACAACAGATCTCACTTTTGTTTATATTTATTTGTTGTATGATCTATCAAGATGACATTAATATCTTGACTAGATCTGATTGTGTATTACATAACTACTGCTTGATTTCTTCAATTGCTTGATTTAGTGATTTTGAATACTTTGTGTTTGATTATTTTGCGCTTGATTGGGTTATTAATATGTAGAATTCCACTATTACTTGAATATCTTTAATTGAGTATAATTGTTTTTATGAATCTTTATCTTGATCAGGAAAACCTCGATACTTAATACAGACCAATGCCTTCTTCCTTTTGGGAAAAAGAGTTACTTTTCTTTTTGACCCTACGTATTACTTTGTGAGACAATGTTTATTTCCACTGCTTGAATGGATTTGTCACCTGTTCTGATCTCTATGTCTTTAGTTATTGATTTATACTGCAATCAGTCTTATCGAATTTAACTTTCATTGGGAAAAGACCAATAAGACAAGATCAATATGACAACTACATTAATCCTGACGTTCAAATTAAAATATAATTATGAACAACTTCTCACACGATGACTCAAACAGTTTCTACTTGCTTGAAATAGAAATCACAAAGAACTGATCAAACTGAAAATATAAATCCACAGCTTTGAGCGAATAACAAAACTGGAATATATATTAATATTGAGAAGTTTTCTGTATACAACAATATTGAATAACTTAATAATTAAAAATCTTAATCCCCCCACTATTACAAAAATGATCTTCTCTCTATATATTAGAATATCTTTAAACCTTTGAAAGGTCATGTCTTTCTACTATCAACGGTTACATCTTTAGTTGACATAACTAAACTAATAACACGAGTAACGACAATAACAAAAAGATGAAACTAATCTTCATCCAACAACGCCGTAGCATCCTCGATATGATCCTTGAATCTGTCTTCAAGCTAGTCTGTTTCAGGTTAATGATGCTTTGATCTCCTTGATTTAGGGCCTGGTGCCTGCATTTGATCGATCATATCTTGATTGAGCCTTCTGGTTTGGGTTTCTCCTCCGTCTTTTGCTTCTTTCCTTTGGTGTCTCCACTCTTCGTTGGTCTTTTCTTTCCTGACCCACTGGACACCTCTATTGGAATAATTTTGTTGCAGAAGGGACCCTCTATTAATGGCTTTTGTAAATTCTTCCTTAACACTCCTCCAAAGCTCGACAATTGGCTATGGACGGTTTTTGAGAAAGCTTTTGTTAAATTCATTCGTCAGTACCTCATAATTTTGCTTTGTGTGAATCCTTTAATTCCCTCGATCTGGAGTATTTAATGGCGTCCTCTGGCATTTTGAATTTCGAACCAGTTTATATGACGACCGTTGCCATCGCCGGAACCTACACCGATCATATGCGCCATTTATATGCTGCTTTATCAGATCGGCAAAGGTCTTCTGGGATCCCTCCGATATAACTTCCAATTCTTATTTATCAGCATAAGGTCTACCGATCTCTTTATCGGCCATCGGTGTAGCTAAATTTTATTTACCCCGCAATGGAAAGCTATGCCGATGCTGTCATCGGCAAGACTTTCCCCTATCTGCTTCTTGCTCATAATCGGCATAGGTTTCACCAATGTGGTAACATTCTTTATGTATTCTCTTATCGACGTAGCTCAATACTATCAAGGCATCTATGGAAATCCTCTGCCGATATTTTGAGTTATACCGATCTCTTATGTTTTGACACAAGGGTTGCTGCTGTAACTTTCCACGATAACATAAGTACATCATTTACATCGGCGTATGTTATTCCACTCAATTCTATCGGTCATAGGCATAACATATCATTCACTCCTCCGACTGTAGTAAGTTACCCCAATATCATTTTATCGCTGAGACTTTCCCCGATAATGATGTATTCTTCCGATTTTAACCTGATCGGTGTTACTCAGCTCGATAGCTTTTGTCACGTTGACTTGTTATCGGTATTGGTCTTGCCGATCACTAGTTTTCAATATGTTATTACTGCATCGGTGTGAGTTTCACCGATTCACCCATTGGAGTTAAGTCCAACTGTCGGGCCGCCTATTTAGATTCTTCGTCGATATCGTATTGCTACGCCGATCATTGTGTTGACTGCTTTATCATCGGGCTAGCACTCTTCAAGTCCTGCCGACACATGATGCATGTTGAACTTATGAATTCGGTGTGAGAACAGGGCAGGTTACATCGATAATTCTGTCATTTGGAAAGTAACCTGTAGATAGTGAGTTCACAAGAGAGAGATTCCACATGGGGATGATTAGAATAAATATGCTTCACAACATTCACTATTTGAGCTAGGGTTATAATTCAGTCATGGTAATGATGAAGTCTCTATAAGAAAACTTTTGTAGCTTCAATTTTTGTGAAATTATATCAAATACAAAAGCTTGGTGATGACTTGTGAACCTATCATACATTTGAATCCTTGATATTAGCTTAGGAGAATGATTTTGAGGGTGTTATGACTGTTCTTAGGGTTCATCAATGGTACTTCAAAATTTGTGAATTATGAAATCCCAACACATTTGTTCTTTGAATTCATCTATGCTGACATGTCCCAAGTTAGTGTCCCCAATTTTATTCCACTTCGAAACGATCTTGGACTCCGGAAACATCCCTTTGGAATCGTACTTCATTTGAGCTTGTCTTGAAACTCTTCCAGCTCTTGCACCTGACATCTACTTCTGTAAAAAGAAAATCATCAATGAATATATGTTTAAAGTATTTGCATTTATAACTTTCACTTAGAAGTTTGAAAGAATTTGGCTTGGAATTCAAGATATGAGAATACTTTTAAATTTCCTTGAAATAACTTGTGAATTTTAACTTTAAAAAATCCTTTATAATGAAATCCTTGTATATACCTTTTGTTTACAAAAAGTTACCTTTCATAAGTTCTGATTTTATATTCAGGTAGCTGGAAATTGTCTTAAGGCCTTTTGAAAATGCTTTTTGTTTTTTTCACGATTTGCACTTAATTTAGTGCACACATCGCCCCTATGTCTGACTAAATTCACCTCTTTCCTTGCTGAAGAAGTTGATATTTTTCTGTTTTTCCTTGACAAAATCTTTCACAAATTGCCCCTATGTCTTATTAAATTCACCTCTTTACCTGTTGAAGTTGTTGATATTTTTCTGATTTTCCCTGACAAAATCGCCTAAGTCTGCTCAATTCACACCCTTCTCTGCTGGAAATCAGGTTATTTCTCTGAGGCTTGTTGATAATTTGCTCCAATTTATGCTTGATTGGTCTTGATCAGATGCAATTTGGCTTTGAATAGATCCAATTTCACCCTCAATGCTTAGTCAAATTGCCTCCAATTCTGAATTTCACCCCTATCTGCTCAAGTTCGCACTTATCCAGATCTGATTTGCATTTGATTTATGCATGAATTGTGTTTGAAAGGTGATTTCGATGTCTCTATTTATAGCCTTCAAACCTATGTTACCCCGAGTTTCCATGACATTTTCTTTTTCTGGAGCAGGGAACGGCAAGGGATATATATATATATATATATATATATATATATGTATGTATATATATGTGTATATATATGTATGTATATATATATCTATATATACATACATATATATATGTGTGTGTATGTGTATACATATACATACATACATATATATGTACATACATATATATGTATATATATACACATACACATACACATATATATATATATATACACACACACACACACACATGGAAATCTGAAGTTTCAAATATATTCATGAATTATATACCATTGTAATAGTCATCATAGCAACATACTAACATTTATAAATCTAAATTCAATGATCATTCATCGAATCATCATAAAACATAGCATCAAATGAATCAAATGAGAGTTGAAGGTTCAAATATATTCATGAATTATATACCATTGTAACATTCATCATAGCAACATAGTAACATTGATAAATCTAAAATCAATGATCATTCATCGAATCATCATAGAACATAGCATCAAATGTATCAAATGAGAGTTCAAATTTTAATTTCATACATTTATAGATATAATTCATTAAAACAGTGAAAAGTATCATATCATAAATCGAAACGTGCAAAGGCTGCAAGTTTCAAAAAAATGAAAAGTTAAAATCTTTATAAGACAAATAATTGGTAAAGTATTGAATGAATTAATGAATGAGCAAGACGCTCATTTATAGTTTACAAAGACGATGTTTCTATTATGAAACAATCGTAGTTATTAGAAACATTCTAATAACGAAAGAATATCTACAATATTAGAAACATCCTAATATTTATAAGATTTACAATATTGACCATTAAAATAATAACAAACAAGATATTATGGAGATGTAATTCTAATACCCTCCCTTAATGGTCAATCAATCTACGACACCAAGAAGCCCCATGAACTTAACAAACTTCTTTGGAAGAAGGGACTTGGTGAGAATATCGGCAGTTTGATCCGCTGTAGGAACATACTGCAAAATCTACGGATCCATCTTCAACCAATTGACGTATGAAGTGACAATGAATGTCAATATGCTTGGTGCACTCATGGAAGAGTGAATTTTTGGCAAGTTTGAGGACCCCTTGATTGTCACAGAAGAGGGGTGAAGGGCTTTCCTGAGACATGGATGTCGGAAAGCATCCTTCGAAGCTAGACCGCCTCACAACCTGCTTTGACTGTGCCCCAATATTCAACTTCCATTGAGGAAAGAGATAGGACCTGCTGCTTCTTACTGGTCCAAGTGATAGCACCTCTGCCCAAACTGAAGACATACCCGGAAGTGGACTTTTTGTCATCAACAGAGTCTCCCCAATCCAAGTCTGTGTAACCGATGAGTCGTGGATCATTGGTTCGTCCATAGAGGATACCAAAGTTTGGAGTGCCCTTGGCATAGAGCAGGATGCGCTTCGTTGCAGCCCAATGATCTCAAGTAGGAGCTGTCATGAAGCGAGATATGTAACTTACTGCAAAGCTGAGATCAGGTCTAGTGGCGGTGAGATAGATCAAACTGCCCCTCTAGTTGTCTGAATGCAGATTCATTCTCAACAGGAGAACTAGATTTGGCTGACAACTTTAGACTGAATTTCATTGGTGTAGATGTAGGTTTGTAGTCCTGCATTCTAAATTTGTCAAGTAGAGCCCGTGCATACTTAGACTGAGAGATGAAGATGCCATGTGACTGCTGCCAAACCTCGACACCTAAGCAATAGTGTAGAAGCCCAAGGTCTGTCATGTCAAAAGATTGACATAGATTCTGTTTGATTCCCTGAATCAAGGGTGCAAAACTGCCAGTGATTATCAAATCATCAACATATATAACGAGAATGATGATATCACTGCCAGTAGTCTTGACATACAGATTTGAGTCAGAAGAACTCCTCTGGAAACCTTGATCTATGAGGTAATTATTTTTCATGTACCATGCCCGAGGAGCCTGTTTGAGGCCATAGATTGCTTTCACCAGTTTGAGTACCTGGTGTTCTTTACCAGTAACCTTGAATCCAGGACGTTGTGTCATGTAAACCTCTTGTAACTCACCATTCAGGAAGGCACTCTTGACGTCCATTTGATGGACCTTCCAGCCGCACTGAGCTGCCATGGCTAGGACTAATTTGATGGTGCTCATCTTTGTTGTCGGAGCAAAGGTCTCCTCATAATCAATTCCTTCACGCTGAGAGAAGCCTTTGGCAACAAGACGAGCCTTGTACTTTTCTAAAGTACTATCAACCTTGTATTTGACTTTGTAGACCCATTTGCATCCGATGGGTTTCTTTCCCGAAGGAAGATCTGACAGAACCCAAGTGTTATTTTTCAACAGACTATGATACTCGATCTTCATAGCTTCTTCCCACTCAGGTATCCCTTTCGCCTTTGTGTATGTTTGAGGCTCATACACACTGTGAATGTTGGCCATGAGAGCAAAATATACAGAATCAGAAGGTTTTCTCTTCTTCCGAGCAATTCTACCCTCGATGAGCTCATCATCATGAAGATTGCCAATCATCTTAGCCCACCATTTAGGCTGGAGAGTAGAAGTGCCAATATTAGAAGTAGGAGGTGCAACAAGATCATCATTATCAAACAAAAGATCAGATGAGTCCTGAGGAAAATCAGGTGGTGTAACTCATCGTCATGAAGATCGCTAATCATCTTAGCCCACCATTTAGGTTGGAGAGTAGAAGTGCCAATATTAGAAGCAGGAGGTACAACAGGGTCATCATTATCAAACAAAAGATCAGATGAATCCTGAGGAAAATCAGGTGGTGTAGTTGCATGTCTGGGTGATCCTACAAGAGAAGGAACTGGTGGAGAGGTAGGAATAGTAACAACTGGAGCCCTCCCATCAGGTGGACCTAATGGAAGACAGACATCCAAGTCTTGAGCTTTGAGAGACCGATCCTTGGAATCCATAACTGGAGAAGAGAGCTGGAATGACCCTCATTCCTCGTCAAAAACCACATCACGATTGAAGATGAGACTATTAGTCTCGATGTCAACTAGTCAAAAGGATTTGTGATTATCACTGTAGCCAGTTAGCATGAGTTTCTGGCTCTTGGCATCTAACTTGGTGCGTTCAGCATCTGGGATCTAGACAAAAGCAGTGGAGCCAAAAACTTTGAGATGACTGATTTTGAGCTTACGACCTGACTAGGCCTCTTCCGGAGTCTGCTTCTTGACAACCACAATAGGAGAGCGGTTGAGAAGATAGACTGCAGTGTGGACTGCTTCAGCCCTAAATTTCTTTGGAACACCCTTGTGTTCAAGCATAGACCGGGCCATTTCGGTGATTGTGCGGTTTCTACGCTCAACGACACCGTTTTGCTGAGCGGTGTAGGGTGTTGTTAATTGACGCTTTATGCCATGTTGTTCACATAAATGAGAGAAGGCAAAGGAACACAATTCTCCCCCATTGTCAGTTCTAAGAGTTACAATATGTTTACCATACTCCTTTTGTACAAATGCTTTGAACTTTTGAAACAAAACAAACACCTTTGATTTTTGACGAAGGAAATACACCCACATTTTACAACTGAAATCATGAACAAAAAGTAAAAAATATTTGGACTCACTAACAAAGGGAGTAGCCATAGGTCCACAAATATCAGCATGGACCAGTTGTAATACCTTAGAAGCTCTTCAAGAGTCGCCATCTGAAAAAGGAGTGCGATGTTGCTTCTCAGCTTGACATGCTCCGCAAACTCCAAGGTTCTGGGTCTGAATCTTAGGTAGGCCAATGACAAGATCTTCCCGAACAAGCTGAGAAAGATAGTGCACATTTAAGTGCCCACACCGTTGATGCCAGAGTGAACTAATAGAGGAGCGTTGGGCTGCCATAGCAAGCTCCCGAGAATCACCAGAGTCAACAAGTCTGAAAACACCACGATCCTCAACACCTACGACAACAGTAGACTAAGTCTCCCGATCAATGATATTGCACTGATGTCAACTGGAGGTCACGTCTAGTTGAGCAGAATGTCTCAGAATTTGATTGACTTAGAGAAGGTTGAGTTCCATTCTTGGAACATAGTACACATCAATGAAAATCAATTTCCTTCCTGCAGACTAAATCTGTATGTTGCCTTTTCGGACAACGGTGTACACTTCTCCAAAAATGACTAAATTTGAGAATGACTGAAAATCTGTGAACCAATCTCGGCGATGAGTGAAGTGGCGGGAGGCACCTGAATCAATGTACCAGGCAAAGGATTTTACATGATCTGCAGGTCTTTTAGCCATGAAGGCATGAAAGGCAGACTCACCCTGCTCAGTGTGCTCTACAGCATGTGCTTTAGGTTGTGAACTAGATTGCTTGGCTTGAGCAACTAAGCGTTTATGACACTCCAACTTCATATGACCAAATTTGTGGCAGTAGTTGCACTGGATATTTTTCTTGTTCGGGCCTTCTGATGACTGAGTAGAGGGATTCTATTGAGAAGATTGAGAGAACTGATAGTTGCCTGTGTCCTTTTGAACGGAGTTAGCTGAGAAAGCTTGTGTGTTTGAAGATGAATTGGTACCACTGCCGAATTATTGTTTCCAACAATCTTGCTGTAGAAGCATTATGCAGGGATCAGAAAACAAAACATTAAAATGCGTGGAAGCAATGTTGAGAGTTTCAACAAAGTGCTCATAGGAAGATGGAAGACTTTGGTGATGTCTTCTTCCATTTTGCGTCCAATGGCTTTCAACCGATCTCGAATGTCCTTAATTTTATTGAGATGATCCTGCAGGGACACCTGTTCATCCATCATGATTGAGAAAAGCATGTTCTTCAGGAAGAATGCACGACTCTTATCAGAGGTTTCATGCAAAGCTTTGAGATGCATCCAAATTTCAGCAGTTGTTTTTCCGGAAGGAACCTGTGGTAGCTGATCATTAGTGACTGAAAGGCATAACAACTTCTTGATTTTGCTCATCAAATTTATCCTGCTCTTTGGCTTCTTCCTCAAAATGATTAGTCTTGCCCAAAACAATTTTGTCAAGACATCTGTATTCAAAAATCATCATCATATGCTGCTTCCAAGTTTTGTAGTTTCTACCGTTGAATTTCTGATTGCCCTCAAGCATAATATTCGTTAGAGATGCCATTAAAGAATATTGAGGTCAAAGGTGGTTGACCAGATGGCGTCATGAATATCGAGGCAACATATGATCTGCACGTGAAAATCGTGTTTTGAATAAGACAGAGGCAGAAAAGAAACATTGATTTTGAGACAACAACTTTCCAGGCATGGATCCCAAGGCAAAATTTGTGGAGAACCCAAAAAAACTGTGAACAACCCAAATAAGCTCTCAAAAAACCCAGAAGGAATCTGTTGTCAGAATTTGAATTGGAGCGTAAAACTTAAGGTTTTATGAAAGAACCCTAGCTGGTTGAATAAAAAATTCAGAAATATCTACAAAAATTGGTTTCTGGCCGTAGAGAAAAATCAGAGGTTTTGGAAAACCCTGGGCGGCTTGTAGAAGAGTGAAGACTTTCGCTGGCAGCAGAGAAGAACATGAACCCTAGCCGCGCGGAAATGGAAGTTTGAAGAATTTCAGAAACAAAGCTTTGTTGGTCACGAAATCTGAAAGAAAACCTGTGAGACCCTAAAATGACCATAATAAGGGTCGGAAATCGCAGAAAAGATCAAGAAATTTGCTGCTGTTTGAACATAACTTGACCACGAAAATGCAGAAGGGTTGTCGCGCACATAACTAGAACGTAGATTTGTTTGAGGGCAAAAAACGACCATAGAAGATGGTCGAAGGATGCAAAACAACACTCGTAATTAGCAGAGACGAGTTGGAAGTGGGACAATAACCCACAAAAGTGTTGATATTTTCAGATCTATGCAAGGAAAATACGATCTATAGATAGCTTTTAAAACTGAAACAATATATAGACAAAATTGATAAAGGAAGGTGGAAAGATGGTACCAATTTTGTACACCAATTTATCTTGATAAGTCTGCCCTTGTTTTAGATTTGCAACTCCAATATTGATGTGATGTAGAAAATGCTACCACACAGGTCCAAAATCGCAGCCCTCTAAAGTGTTAAATTCGAACCCCAAGGCATGCGAATTCTATCAAAGAATTTGCCCTCAAGTAATGTGTAAAATTGTAGATGGGGATCAAGCCCTAGATAGGGTAATTCACACCCTTGATATGTATAATATTTTGATCCAAATCACACACCAAATTTTGTATCAATTCGTACTCCAAGTATATATATAAATTCGCTGAAGAATGCCTGAAATAATTCGCTCCAATTCACTGTTAAATTTCACCCCAATTTGCTGATAAATTTCGCTCTATAATGCAAGGATAATTTGCCTTCTTTGGATTCTTGAGAGGAAGAACAAACGTTATGTTTTTGGTGTGTTCTTCTTCAAGAATCGAACTTGAATATATATGTGCCTTGGTAACTAACTATCCCTCCAAGAGATGGTCGACTTGGGCCCTTTTAGTTAATTATTTTATTTGTTTATTTTATAATAATAATGCCTTAGTTATTATTATAAAATCGCACATGTATATATATCGCAAGGGTGATAATAAATAGCAAATTATTATTAT
>MU226773.1:103415-143022 GCA_018584345.1 Thuja plicata
TAGACAAGGCTGAATATAGGGCTGGATTTTCCATGTTTCAAGTCTTAAAAGTTTGAGACTGTTTTCCTAAAATCTGAATAAGATCTTTCTTCTACCTAGGCTCTGATACCATGTTGATATTTTCAGATCTATGCAAAGAAAATACAATCTATAGATAGCTTTTAAAACTGAAACAATATATAGACAAAATTGATAAGGAAAGGTGGAAAGATGGTACCAATTTTGTACACCAATTTATCTTGATAAGTCTTCCCTTGTTTTAGATCCGCAACTCCAATATTGATGTGATGTAGAAAATGCTACCACACAGGTCCAAAATCACAGCCCTCTAAAGTGTTAAATTCGAACCCCAACGCATGCGAATTCTGTCCAAGAATTTGCCCTCAAGTAATGTGTAAAATTGTAGATGGGGATCAAGCCCTAGATAGGGTAATTTGCACCCTTGATATGCATAATATTCTGATCCAAATTGCACACCGGATTTTGTATCAATTCGGACTCCAAGTATATATATAAATTCGCTGAAGAATGCCTGAAATAATTTGCTCCAATTCATTGCTAAATTTCACCCCAATTTGCTGATAAATTTCGCTCTATAATGCAAGGATAATTTGCCTTCTTTAGATTCTTGAGAGGAAGAACAAACATTATGTTTTTGGTGTGTTCTTCACCAAGAATCGAACATGAATATATATGTGCCTTGGTAATTAACTATCCCTCCAAGAGATGGCCGACTTGGGCCCTTTTAGTTAATTATTTTATTTGTTTATTTTATAATAATAATGCCTTAGTTATTATTATAAAATCGCACATGTATATATATCGCAAGGGTGATAATAAATCGCAAATAATTATTATTTTCAAATGCCCGAGTTGATCTTAGCCGTAAAGGCTATAATGTTAACAAAAAGAAGAAGCCATGGGTCTTTTTCGCAGAAAAAAGATGTAGAAGGAAGCCGCGCAGGCTTATAAACGACATACAGAAAGAGATTGCGATTGAGAAAAAAGGCCGTAAAGACTCAGAAAATCCCTTTGGAGTTGCAGATCGAGCATAAAAAAAACCTTACGCGGGCTGTAGGAAAAAAACAAACGTGGGTAGGGAAGAATATTTCCCTAAAACAGACCCACAAATTTCTTGAGAAGAATTCATTTTGAAAATTTACTAAAAAAGTTTCCAAAGGAAAAGATTTTAGAAACAAGAAATATTTCAAAAGAAAAATTAAAAAAATCCCGCTGTGATACTATATAAGACAAATAATTGGTAAAATATTGAATGAATTAATGAATGAGCAAGACGCTCATTTATAGTTTACAAAGACAATGTTTCATTACGAATCAACCGTAATTATTAGAAGCATTCTAATAATGAAAGAATATCTGCAATATTAGAAACATTCAAATATTTACAACATTGACCATTAAAATAATAATAAACAGTATATTATTCTAATAGTCTTAAAGTATCATATCTTAATCAAGATTCAAGTATCATTGCATTAATGTATCATATAATGTCAGAAGACTCGAAGTCTCAAACTTCAAAGTCAAAATGGAAACAAAGATGGTACGTTGCTGCCCCTAAGATTTGGTCTGAGAATACTAAATATTGCTAAGATTTACACTCTCAATGTGCAGATTTTCACCAAAGACTTCCATAATTCACTGATAACTTTGTTCACATTCTAACAATAGCAAGAGCAAATGATTATTCACTCGGGCATAACTCTATTCACTCGGGCCAATCCATACACAACTTGCAAGGAATACGTGATTTGATATTTCTGATCATATGCTTGAGATTTGATATTAGTAATAACATATTTTAATATTTAAGGTTTCCTTGAGGTGTGGGGCCCACAAAAGATTAAAAAATTTGCAAATATTTTATAAAATTATCTTACTTTGTGCCTCCCGCTTTCGGAAACGACCATCAATCCCCGGGATGGTCAATGGTTTCCGAAACCTCCGTTGATTGTTCTCGAGTTTTCGGGATGGTTTATGAAAATTTTGCTTCATCAGGGACGACTTGGAAACGTTTTTGAACGTTCCCCCATCCTCTAAATTGTTTCCGTTTCCATTTCCTAAACGGGTGCATTTATGGTGGAAACGTGTTTCCGGCTAATGCTGCTTCAAACTGAAAGTCGCAGCTCTTGGAGTAGAAAGCCGACCTAGCCTTTTAGGCTTATTTCAAATTTTTAAGTTTCTAAATCGCTCCCCTTTGTTTTATTTAGCATTTTTAAAATTTAAAATTAATTCCTAGGGTGGAAATCCGACCCCATTAAGGAGTTTTTGGGCAGAAACGAGAGGGGGTTGTGCATTTTTTGGGTGGAGATTCGCTAGTGTTATGGAAAAGGAGGGTGGAAAATGGAGGGGGTCTTGGATAAGGAGGGTGGGAAATCGACTAGGCCTTGTAATTTCGAGTGGAAATTTTCCTTGCTCATGGAATTTTGAGTGGAATTTCTCCCTTGTTAAGGATTTTTTGAGTGGAAAATCAACCTTTTTGTGGAGTTTGCAAGTGGAAATTCGATAGGCTTATGGAAAAATGGGTGGAAATTCAATGAAGCCATGGAACCGTGGGTGGAAAAATGGGGTCCTCTTGGAATAATGAGTTGAAAATCAACCCAAGCATGGAATTTTGACAAGAATTTGCATTTTCACTTAGAATTCACTTCTCAATTTTTTATTTTCATTTTAATTTTCCTTTCTTCTTTCCTTGTAAATTTTTTGGTGTTGAATTTCAATTTCCCCTTTGGTGGAGATTTGCTCAAGTCATGATATGTGAAGTGGAAATTCGACTTGGACAAGGATTATTGAGTAGAAATTTATCCAACTTATGGAATTGAGGAGTGGAAAAATGGAGTCATCATGGACAAACTCGGTGGAAAATCGACCTCCTCATGGAATCTAAAGGGGGACTTCGCTCTAGTCTCGGATTTTCCTTGCAAAAACATAGAATTCCGATTTTTATCCAAGGATTTTCATTTCCTTTTCTTATTTCCCTTTCACTATCACTTCTCACATTGTCATTTTGCAAATTTGATCCTGAATCTGCATAAGACTTGATTTCACATTTGCTCAAACCCTTCATTCTAGAGCCCAATCTCTCATACTTCATTACAAAGAAGGGATATCTCTTGATGCTTAACATTGTCCTTCTAGCTTTGATTATCTCTTTTGAAACCATCCACTTCTTGTGAGTGATTGTGATGGCTCATATTTTCAAATTGCTCCATCCTCATGAATGCTCATCTTCATCCTCCTATGAGACCTCAAAATTGTTGCCAAGCTAAAACTATCCTAAGCAGACCACTAAACTGCTAGGCAAAAGAGGGGAGTCTCCATTTGCAATGGGGCAATGTGTGAAAAGGTCACAACAGGAGGTATCTTTTGTGAAAACTAGCTTTTCATCTTCTTCTCCAAACGAAATTGACAACTGACAACTGAATTATGTGCCATAGAAGAGATCATTTCAAGAGAGGGTAGTAGTCAGAAATAAATTGAACTTGGCTTGTAACTGACCCAAAAACCATACCATTGCACATTTGCAGAATATATGATTGATTTTGTCCTCTTCTCCACACACAATGCAAAAAGCATTCACAATACTCACCTTACAAGTATGTGTTTTGGCATTTAAACCTTGATGCTCTATTAGCCATCCCAACACCTTGCATTTGAAGAAAGGTTCTTTGTTAATAAATTACCAGACGCAATTGTTACCATATCACTTTGGGGTTGAGTTGCCACCTCTTGTTCAATGGGTGGACAATAGCATTCAAATAATTCACTTGATTATATATCCTTTGTCTTATAGGATGATTTTTCAATGTTCCACATCCAATCTTTGCAATATGGGTCTTTTCATTTTAATTGCAATTTAAGAGAAGAGTTTTAGGAATCATATTGCAAAGCACTCAAAAAACAAGTTTCTCTATCTACATCAACACTTGTGCTATGCCTGAAGTCTCACTAATTTTAGTAATTTTTCCAAAGATGTATCGGGCAAAACAAGCCCTTGTGCATTTTTCTCAAAAAGAGCGGAAATATTTTAGCTAGAGTTGATGAGTGTCTCAACCTTTTGTCCTAGGTGAATCCAAAAAGTCACATATTTCATTTTATTTAACATGAGCACAAACCACCCTCCAAAGAGCAGTATAAATATATTATAAGTAGCAAGTACATATTGTCCAAGTTACGTCATTGTTTTTGTTTATAGGGAGCTTCTAATTTGAAGAATAGTTCTATCGTACATTTGTTATGTTTGCATCTCACAGAAAGGTGCAAATTAAAATGTTAACACCTTTATAGAATTTTTTTAGTTGTGCTTTGTGGTCATGTTCAACATAAAGATATTGCAATATGGTATAATGCCATAGTCACGAGGAGACTGGGGTACTTGGAGACTGGTATTGGTACTAGTATGACTAATTTTCAAAAACAAGATGTGGGGTGCTTGGAGATGCCATTTTCTTTTTATATTATTTTAATGTCGTAAATTTGCACCCCCGTATAATTTACCGTTATGCCATGTCCCTACCTTAGCTCAAAATATGAAATTTGATGTCACCCTTTACACCCCTCTATCTTGCCTTGTCAACCACCCGCTCAAAATCTTGGCCACGTGGCCTAGTCAGCCCAGGACGTGTGGGCAATGCAGAGACGTCCGCGCGGCGCACACTCGTCCCGCGTATCTGCAAATGTGCAGAGTGTCGTTGGAGTGTTACAAACTGCCACCCTTGCAGTGTAACGCCTCATTCCACCGCCCACTGACGCCCAGATTCGACCCAACAAGTTTAAATTCCATTTTTGAGTCTCATTTTGCTCTTCACGATCTTGGCACAGTTCTTGAAACTGGTCTTCACTTCACTATCACTCTTGGACTCCATTTTCACAGTTTCACAACCATATTCTTGAGTTTCCATTGCATTGGGACAACTTTTTCATGGTCTTTTAATCATCCTTGTCTTCACTTCGTCAAGCTTTGGCCTTGTTGTGGTGGAGGGAAGTTACTCTCACTACTTTATTTGATATTACGACAACATATCTTAGTTCTTTAGCTTGTTCTATTATTGTTCTTTTCATTTTATCTTTATAGCTATCTATCACTGTTTATCGTGTCTAAATTGGTTGTTGTGGAGGTGGAAACACCAAACAGGGATATGATTGAGGTAGGTCTCCAAACAACCACCTGACAATTTCTTCGTCGTCGTGTGTACAGGTTCATAGGAGAACAAAGTGGTCTATTAGCTTCATCAAATCACATTCACCATGAGATCATTTTTTTCTTTCCTCCTTAGTTTCTCATTGTTTCTTAACGTAATTGTACCTTTCACATTCTGTTAATATTCTATTTTATATTTGGTCATTCTAGTTATTTTCTGTCATTTTGTGCCGTCCTCCATACTTTGTCTGTGCGGGATGTATGCGCACTGTGCATTCATCGTGTACCCACGTTGTCGTCCTTGACCCCCACGTCTCGGGCAGTGAGTTCACGAAGTTCAACATTTTATCTCTATAGTGTACTCTTTTGATTTTTGTAGCTAAAACATCATTTCGTGTTAGTAGTTGGTAGTTATTCTGAATTTCTTGCATTTAGTGTTTTAGTTCTTTTAGTCTCTTCATCCTATTAGTTGTCTTGATCCCCTAGCTCACTAGAGTGCTAGTTAAGTGAGGTGACACAACGGATGGTTCATCCCTCGAAACTTTAACCGGTCTTGAGGTCGGTGAACTTTTCCTTCTCCACATTTTGGTGAACTTGATGTGAAGCTTACATAATTTAAAGCTCTTCTATTTGTCTGGATGTTGTGAACCCCTATAAGCTTCACGACCCAAACCACTTCGAAGATCTTCAAGACCCAGTATTCTTCTGAACTGATATAGTCCAACTAGACTGGGTCCCATGTTTGCTGGGAACATGAATCCGAATGATCTTATTGGATCCGAGTTCTTCATTGTCTCGATATTGGGACTTAACACCTCTCCAAAGAGTTGGTCTAAGAACTCTACACCCACAAACTCTCCTCACGAATCTCCTCTCATAGTGGATTTTGAATTTGCTCTTACTGTCGAGTTTGACAAGATTGAATCCATTGTGGAGAATCTAAGGGGTTTCAAGAAGTTTCTTCAAAGACAGGACGTTCGCACCGAAGCTAAGAATGCTATTTGTAATTTGAGAGTTATTAATCTCAGACAAACAAGGCCTCGAGGTGTTGTTGGCACTAGGACGGATAGTAGATGATTATGTGCCTCTTCCTCCTTCAGATTCCCAAGGAAACTAGTTAAATGTTGTCGGAGAACATGTTAGCGCTGCAATACCTACAGTGTCAATGCACTTGATGCAATTAATGCCAAACATTGACCCTTTGAATAGTGGCACTATCTCTAGTGTCAATGTGAACAAAAATCCCTTGGGATACAATTCACAGAACATTGATGCAAATGTTGGATCCGTTCAAAGTGGTAGCGGTGCTGGTCAAGGTAGCGGTGGATCCTCTGCTCCTGCTAGTGGTGGAGGCAATCCATCCCCACCTCCCCCACCTGATAATCCCTTTATTAGTACCATATTACAAAATATGGGTCAGTTGCAGGAACAGTTGGTGAATTTATCTGTTGTGACTAACAAGAGTTCTTTGACTCATTATTGTCACAATCCATTGACTATGCAAGTGTTGAATACTCCACTGCACAAGGCGTTGAATCCCTGAAGTTCAAAAGATATAGCGGTGATGGGGATCCACATCTCCACATCGACTCTTTTCTTACTGAGTGTAGTGATTATCGTAATCTGGATTGTGTTGCTTAAACTTTTTTCTGGGTCCCTCGAAGGAACTGCTATGGTGTTGGTGTTTAAAACTGTTATGCTATAGACGCAACCAATATACCTTGAGACTAATATTAGGAATGGTTAATTCCAAGTACGAGAGCTCTGCAAGGTAACTGGACCAACTGTAGGACAAGACTGTCCTCTACTCTTTTGACTCTGCAAAACCAAGGCAGGGTGCACCTAATCTAGACAAAGATTTAACTTTCACAACTCACTATAACTCTGGATGATTACAACAGATTAATGGCAAGAAAGTATGAAATGATAACCACTCACTCAGTGACTCTTCTCTACCATGCAGGACTACAACCAACAACCACAAAACTTAAAGGGACTTGAATGGTTTTGATGTTTTTGATAGGGCAGAGTATAGCCAAGTGTATTTAGATATGTATCAAAATAGAAAATACCGATTACTGATCAGTGCTTTATCCATTGGGCAATGTTTTGAGTTCAAATACAGGACAGAGAAACTAACTACTGTCAAGGATTCAAAACCATAAATACAGATAAATCAAACCAAACACTTCTTATAAGATCCTTCTGTAGACAAACCCAAAGAGTCTGTCTTATCCAAAGAAGCTTTTAATTTGATCCTTGATCAAAATTATGGACTAAAACATATACATAAAGAAGTTTTATGCAGTGAACCAGAAGATTCAAAACTCAAAAGGCAAGCACTAAGGAGAGACTAAATTTGAAATACTGTATTAAGTATAGAGAATCCAACTTCAATTCCAAAGTGCTTCAAAACACATGCCACTTCAATAACTGCAAAAGGTCTGCAACTTTCTTATTCTTGTGATAATACTCTCTAGATATACATCTACTATACTCACTGGAAACAATAAATAGCTTAATGCCTGTAATACTTGCCCCAAAATTTTTCAGCTTCTTCTAAATGATCTTGGAAGTCCTTTTATAGAAACAAGGATTGCAACAAGCTTCGGATCTAATTAGGGTTAGGGTTACAAATATTAAAATATTACATGACAGAGAATATAAAATCATTTCAACTATCAAGCAGCTCTGTCATCCATTCTTTAAAACATTCCTCGCTCCAGTCTGTAAGAAATCTGATCTAGCCGCCAACTTGTTGGGAAACTGAAGGACCATGCCCTGCAAAAGGAATAACAGATGGAATGTCTTGTCTACATTTATTATCTCAGAAACTTTTATGCTTCAGATCTGTAGGAAGTCAACTACCTTTTCTGGGAAAACTCAAGTTCTTGAAAATTTGATCCAATCTGCATTATAAAACTCCGAGACCACTCCTTATTTATGGCAAAGAATAGAATAGGATAAGCCAAAGGTTTAAATACTATTTTACAGGCTAACAGAAACCGTAAGAAGATACTCTCTGATTAAATGCGCTCAGAAACACCAACCTCTCTATACGGTATCCAACAGGTGTAAAAATATAGCCCAGAAGATCAGATCAATCCATTAAACTCCCCGCAGCAAGATGACATAGATAACTGCTTAGAAAACCTGAGAAAGTCTTTCAAATATTTGAAAAGCAGTTAAACGGCTACAGGCGGCGCGGAAAACTCCATCGATGACCCAGATTTAAACTTTCTTATACTTTAAAACAGAGCCGTAGATTCTTTTTAGGTTACCCAGGCTTTTAGATATGATCTTGGACAGGTGGCACGCAGGCGCAATGCCTCAAAGAATAGATCACAATCACTTTTGCATCTTCACGCTCATCGCACGATCTTTTTCAACTTATCTGATCTTTTCTTTATTTCTGACTTCGGCCCTTAACCTGCCTTGAACTAGCCTTGAACTCTGGTCAGCCGATTTCTTCTTATCTCCAAGTCACTGAATCCATCGGCTAACTCTAGTCACATTGAGAGATTACGCGCCAACCACAAGATTAAAACATGACCGACGGCCTGCGCTAAGTCTCTGAATCTTTTTGTACTTGCTCATTTCATTGCGAGATCACACACCAGCCCTAGATTAGAACTTGAAAGGAACTCGATCAATGGTGCGCGTGTAATCTCAGAAAGTATTGTACTTAACCAATTCATTGCGAGATCTAGCGGACACCCTTGGATCAAAACTGCATTGATGGCCTTTGTTGAATCTCCCAAAGGAATAGCTGACTTGGGTTTTATCTTGCGACTTAACGTGAACCGCATGATCAAGATAAGGTCTACGACCCTCGTTTGATCGCTGAATGAAATGCTGAACTTGAAATTAATCAAGCGACTTAGCGCTAGCCGCCCGATTAGAAAAAGATCTACGGTGCGCGTGCAATCTCGAGAAGAATAGAGCATATTCGATCTCATTGCGAGATTCAGCGGTAAAGACAAGGCTAATAAGCACATGACATAAAAGGACTTTAAGTGGTTCGAAAAGGTAATGACAAAATAGAACATGTCTAGGAAAGGATTTAGGGCTTTTTGCAACCAACGACTATAATTTTGAAATTAGGGCTTAAAGAAACCACAAGGATAGCAGAATCTTCATGATTCAGACTGGATCTCTTCAAGATTTTAACAGTGATAACATATGGAATGGTACAACTCTCTTCCAGACTATGCCATTAATACTTTTGATTACTTGATGGATGCCTTTCTTACTTGGTTTCAGGCTAACATAGGTAGCATGGTCACCATCGCAGACCTTGTTCATTGTAAGCAGAAGCTGAACGAGAAGATAATTGATTTTATCTCAAGGTATTAGTCTATCTCCACGAAGGTTCCCTATGCTTTACCTGATGGTGACTATGCTTTACAGGATGTTCATCAGGAATCTACAACCAACATTGAGAGAGAAACTTTCATTGAACGGGTATCCCAATTTCACAAGTCTTTGCAGCGCTTTGACAAACTATCAACGCACCATGGCTCAATTTGGGGATTCTTCCTCAAATGCCTATGGGGGAGCATCTTCTTCTGGTGGATCTCGAATGAACAAGGTTGTGGCTAGTGTCATGACACTTCCACAACCCTCGGAGAGGAACTACTTTTCAATAGAACCGCAACGAAATTGAACGTTTTCTAAGTTATTTGATTCCATATGCAAGCATTCTGCAAAGGTTGTAACTCTTCCTGAAATCTGACAGTCTCCTCATAATCGCCCATACCCTCGGTATGATGGGTCAAAGTTCTATCAATACCATCGTGTGCTCAATCACAACACTGAGCATTGTGTATGTCTTTGACATCTTGTCCAAGACGACATAGATAACGGTGCCATTCGAGTAAACGAAAGGAAGCCAAAGGCAAATAAGTCTGTAGATAAGGCAAACAGTGAGCTTCAAATCTACATTGATCCTTTTCCATCGCATTCATCGAACTTTATCACGACATCTTCATCATCTCCTCCTTCATTAGGTGATAGCTCCTATGTTAACATGGTGACAATCACTCCTATCTCGCCACCTTCCCATAGGGTGCCTGAGACAAGCATGACTTTCACTCCTCGGGATGAGACATATAGCGGAGAGCCCTCTCCGCTCTATATTCCAACCTTGATCAATGACACCTCTGTCGGGACGTCATGATTGATCCTACATATTGGGTCGACCTTATAACTGAGGAGGTGCTCTTTGTCAATGGCTTGAATCATGCGAGGTGCGATGAGTGTTCTGCCACCATCCGAATGCATGACAAACTGTCACTTCTCCCTTTGGGGTTTACCACCTTGACGGTTCAGGTAGAACCCAATGCGGTCTTCTCAACGTTTGTCGTCATTCCTGATCTGACCTCTTTAGTGTCAAGTTGGGTATAATCGTTCTTTTGGTTGTGCACAAGTGCTTGAAGTTCCCTCACGAGGGCACTATTCATACATTCCAGGACACTGGCTATTGCCCTTTGGTGTCCCGTGGGTGCTTTCTCCTTGATCATTTCTGGCCTACTTCGGTAGGGCCCTTGCGCCCCCGGTAGGTTGCTTCTTTTCTAGCTTACAAGAAATATAAGGTCGGGGAATTGAATCTTAAATTTGTACTCCCTATCCTCGCTCCTCCCGTTCAGTCCTCCCATGAGGCTCAGTGCGCTTCCTCCCTAGTCCCTTCGTCGTAAGCGGCTTAGGGCAAGTGCATGCCTCATGGAAAGTTTACTCGTCCACCTCCAACCCCACAACTTGCAACGATGTCTCCTATTCCCACATCTGCACCTAGCATCAGACAAAGGAAAGGCACCCATGTTGCCTAAACCCAAGGTGCACCCACCTTTTCCTATCCTGATCATCGTATACATACCTCGCCTTGCTATCTATGGCAAGGGTAAGAGGACACCTAAGACGACAACCTCCCCCTTAGCACCTACTCTGCAGCCTCTGAGGGCAGCCTCATAAGAGACACACCTAAGACTCTACCCTCTCCCTTAGCAACCGCTCCTTAGCTTCCGAGGGCAGCCTCAGTTCCTCCTGCATCTCGTAGGGTGAAAAGAGGAAGGGTATCCGTGACTGAGCCAGCAGTTGTTGTGTCAGTAACACCTCCTACCCCATCGGTGGGGACCTCTTCTTTGTTGACAAAGACATTGATGACCAACCCTATGGAGCAAGATGTCACTGGGCACTCACAGGCTTCTAGGTTTGGCCTGAAATTGCGTTGAAACCAACTTGCGCATGAGCGTAAGCTTTACTGACTAGATAGGGCTTTGGCACATGAGGTTGCTACAAGGGCGAAAAGTGCATCTTCGGAGCCCGTGTCTGTTGCTTCCGCTTCCACTCCCAGCTCTGCGCTTGCTCCCACTCCAGTCGCTCTAGCCTTTCGCCCTACAACCTCTTTTGTTTTGCTTCCCCTTGGACTGGGAGTGACCATTGTGCCTCACACCATGTGGGTCCAAGTCTTCATTTCTTTTGTTGCAGTAGTTGTCGCTTATCACTTCCATACTGGATATCTGACTGTTCTCCGCACCCGTAAATATGCTGTAAACCCAGGTGGTATCTAGTGCAATGATGTTCGCCCAACTTGCACCCCTGACCTCCATTGTAGCTTTCTTGGGGTGTTTAAGGCTGCTACAGGGGAACAAAGGGCTTCACCTCCATCCTTTAAGAGGAAGTTCGAGTAGGGCCCCATACCGAAGTTCTGTCATCGCAAGTCTACTCCAGCATATCCTCTTTCCGTTTCCGTTCTCGTACTGGAGCAAGCTCCAGTTTCTCTTGAGTTCCTCTTCGTCCCTTTCCCAGAATTCGGTAGGGCGTCTTCTATATTTGCACCTTAGCATGGGTCGCCTACAAGCTATGAGGCTTGTTTGTTTGACTCGCTTGAGGAGATTCCAACGCTGACGACGATCTTCACATGACCCCTCTCACTCGCCTTAGTGGAGCTCCTGGATGAGAATGTCGAGGTTGCCTTGTCCTTGGCTCTAGCTGTTGGTGGGGCGCCTGGGGCTGCCATAGTGGTTGTACCATTGCAATCTCAACCTTCCTCTCCATATGATCAAGATTGGGACGTACTTTGTACTCTATCCGTACGGGACATATGCACACCACGCATTCGTCCTGTACTCGCGTTGTCGTCCTTGACCTGTGCATGTGTCTCGGGCTGTGAGCTTGCAGAGTTCAATATTTTATCCCTGTAGTGTACTCTTTTGATTTCTTTAGTTAAAACATCATTTTGTGCTAGTAGTTAGCAGTTATTCTTAATTTCTTGCATTTAGTGTTTTAGTTCATTTAGTCTCTTCATCCTATTATTTGTCTTGATCCCCTAGCTCACTAGAGTGCTAGTTAAGTGAAGTGGCGCAAGGGATGGTTCATCCTTCGAGACTTTAATCGGTCTTGAGGTTGGCGAACTTTTCCTTCTCCACAATAATTTTATAATTTCCTGAAAATATCATGGCATAAAACTTTGAAAAAAAGAATAGTAAATCAGACATACAAGAATAGCAAAGAGTGAAGGCAATTTCTCTTTAGACTGTTGCAATGATACAAAATTAGTCAGAAGTGTTTATATCCTCAAAAAAGTCTTCATTGTCAGTAGATCCGATCATTATAATAACATTGCATGGATATTTGCATCATCCAAAATATCAGCATGAAACATTATGCATGCTTATTTTATTTATTTGCCTTCCTTTTTTGTCTTTTAACACGTTTCGCTCCGTGTTTTCTGGCTGGAAACGTCAATTTCTGGTTGAGAGACTTCAGAGATGGCCGGATACAACAACCAAAAGAACTCTATATATTGGGAAGTTTCCGGAAACGTCTCCGGTATTGGAGACACATCTTAGGGGGTGAGAGATGGGTTTCCAAGTAACCGTGTATAATGCCAAGAATATTGCAATATGGTATAATCCCAAGCGAGGAGTCAAGGTAGGCAATCGAGAGTGTGTCATATTCTTCAATTATAAAAAAATGTTCCAAATTGTGTCTTGTGCAACTTATTCCTTTCAGCGTCTTTGTGAACCTGCTCTCATACAAAGAGACTCCACCAATATTTTAAATCTTTTGTAAGATTGTATTAAAGTAATATTGTTATATTTAGCTTATAATGGTCATTTAAGGTGCTTAGTTACTTTTAGTAATTTTCTTTTTTGTTTAGTTGGATTTAGAAACTTTCGTTTTTGTCTTTAGTTTTTGATCGTTACCATTATGTAAAGATCTTTTGCAATTGTTTATATCAGGAGTATTCCTCTACTTTGTTTAATACAATTGATTATCATTTCATGGTATTAGAGAATAGGTTCTTTTTTTGGTGATTTTTTTATAAAATTCCTGGTCTTTACCCTAGAAATTTTGCAGGAATTTCGACAAGTTTTTTGATCATTTTTTTAAAACAAAAATCGTGGGTTTTTTGTGGCGAATTTTTTAATAATAATATTTGTAGTTTTTTCTTTAACATTTTGTGACAAAATTTCACAAGATTTTTGATCAATTTTCAAAAAAAAAATCAAGGGCTTGAGTTCTGAAGAAAATCACGTCTTTCTGGTTTGCAAATTGTGACCTGATTTTGGTCAAGATTATGGGGTTTTTGCTCCCATCTACTTCTCAAAATCAAATAACAAAATCAACAGCAAACTAAGTATACAGTGAGCAGCTAGTTTAATGTTCTTCACAAGTGAATGCATGACAATTGTTTGACAAAATACCTAGATAGCTGAGTGGGTGAAAGAAGTGCAAAAGCTTTTAGTGGCAAACAGGGGCAGGACATTACACACTTTTATGTCATCTTAAAGTTTAAACCAACAACTTTTTAAATAATTAAATATAAGCTGTTTTCAAATTTTACTCTTTGCAACAGCTTAAATATTTAACCATTTAATAATTTAATTATTTTGTGCACAACCACCTAAGTTACAAAAAATATGAAAAAGCCCAAAATATGAACTCTGCCCGCACCTCCGATACCTCAAGTGTATAGTATATCAATCTATATGAAAGTTGAAACTCTCCCAAGATGACAAACTTCTCCAAGTGGGGAGTGCTCCCAAAATATCAGATCTGCATACAGAAAGTACCATTACACTCATCTTGGGTCTAGGAATTCTTTGCCATTTCCAGACTACCTTCCAGATTACCTTTCCTTTAAAACCAACTCTCTCCAAGAAAGTTGAAGCTTCCAAGGATGTTAGAATGGACTAGAGAAAGGGACATTATAACCATTTTCTCATTTGATCTTTTATTTCAAATTTTCCAAAATATATTCTTATGGTTTGTTTTATTTCTTTTTTTTTTGGTTGCTCAAACTATATTCATTTCCTAGACAATTGTTGTGAGATGACTTGCGACTTTAGAAAAGTATCAAACAACACAGGTATCAACATTATTTGGACCTATATGAAGGCAGCGAAATGTGAAAGAACTCAAAAAGTGAAATTTATAGTCCTTGTTGATAAGTGGCAAGCCCAGGTTAGGAGCCAACTTATTATAACACAATCCATAATCTCTCTGACTAGATTTATAGATTCCAACCAATCTTTCTTGAGAAAAATAGATGATGAGATTGGTCTATAGTGGAAAATATGAAAGAAATCATACAAAAGAATGAAGATCCTGAAGAGAAATTTTAAAAAGAAGGTAAATATATCATTTGTAGATGGTTTTTTTTATAACCTCGTTGTATCTCCTTGCACATCTTTCAAATCCTTCATGTTATGGCATCGAACAACTTGTTATACTTGAGAGGAAGGTACACTATAGGGACACAAGTTTAAAATATATGTTGGATATAATTGAAAGTATTTTTTCCTAATTCAGATATAATAGGTGAAACATGAAAATAATTTTGAATGTTTGTAGCCTTACAATGGGAGACATTGAGACTCCTCTTGATAAATTTGCCATGCCTTTGGTTACATGTTGATACTTCCATGGCCAACCAGCAATAGGTTTCGGTCAAGATACTATAGAGGTGTATTTTATAATTTAAATCCCAAAAGTCAATAAAACCAAGTTAGTATCCTCAATTTTAAAATTTTGGCTTCTGCATATAAATTTTTAAGAAAATAATTAAAGAAATCTCCTTCAAATGTTGCCTCCATAGGTTTCTAGTTCCTCTTCATCTATGTTGAATTGGGGTACACCTCTATAGAAACATAGTTAATAAGTCTGGCAAACAAGTCAGAGAAGTTGGTGTATGCTTATTTCAATTTGTGTTTCATCATAAGACAGTGACGTATATAAGCAAGGATCGACCATGCATTGAGCCGTATGATCAAAGCTGCCTAACTTGGATTCTAATGAGCAAGGGACTTCTACGCAAGAGTCAAAGAGTGGAGCTTGTGGAAGTGGCATGCTGCTTCATTTTGGTTTGATGATTCCAAGAAAGACGCTGATACTTTTGGAGGAGAGCAATATGATGATTTGATCTAGTCCTCGTCTATATAGATTTAGTACGTATTTTGAACATATAAATAGTAACCTTACACTATTTCGAATTTGAAATCTTAAACTATTAGTGTTTAATCCTTTGCATCATTCATTTGGGAAAAATATTATTTGTATTTTGGTCATAGATTCATTTTTTTGATATGTTTTACAAAAACTCATCTGCATCATTTTATTTGAGGTTGTCTAGAAAAACAGGTATTCCCCATATGTGTGCCTCTTTCCGAGAGACTTATTTCTAGACTCATTGCTATCTAGACATGCCAGTAAGAATTGTGTTGATGTTTATGTTATAAAGATACATTGGTTTTGAATACTATGAAAACCACTCTAAGAGTTACTAGTATCTGTGCTAGTGCTTTGCCATTTTGTTTGGGAAACCAATTTTCTTTGCCAAGAGGTTGCATTCTAGTTGTTCTATTGATGTGATTATCTATGCTGGAGAATTTTATTTTATTTCAGAGCCTCATCTTTCTATGGAAGTTGCTGAATCTGGCAGTTATATGAGTGTTCTCTCTGATAATCATTAGTTGTTGCAGGGAGATATGAAGATTGTTCAGGCAAAACCATTACCTCCATTTGAGAGGTGGCTGTTTCACGAGCATAACTATCTCCAATTTTTGGTAGATCAGGTATAACCGTATATGGAGTTTCAAATGTTAATTGTCCTTAATTGTGCCTTTCTTATTTGAAGCATTTTGTGTTTTGCTTGATAGTCTACTTTCAATAACTGACTTTTTGGCATATAGGGAGCAACTCCTATTTTAATATCTAATGTCCTCTTTTAGGGTTTTGTCAATTTTCTGCATCTCTGATGCAAAACCACGAACTGAAATGACAAAACAAAATCACACTAATCAGTAGAAACTTGTTCTCAAAATCGTCTATGACTGGAAAACAGCTTCAACCTTAAATAGAAAAATAATTCATTTTATAGATCATAATAACTCAAAAGAAAGGGCTGTTTAATTTCTTATTTGAAGTGGACAGCCAACTAATCACTCTTTGACATGTAATTACTTTCAGATCTGAGTAGTCAAAGCTCTCATGGACCAAATATCAACGCTGATATAATTGAAAATGAGTGAATAAAAACCCCAAATGCCAACAAACATTCAAGAATGGACACTAGGGCACAGTTCGCAAACTTGGACTGGTAGAGTACTCGTCAAACTTACAATATTCAACTCGGCAAAACTCGACAACTTAAAAAATACTTAAATTTCTTTAAAAAACATATTTTTTTTGCAAATTCAATTACAAAATGTATCAAATAAGTCTAAAAACCTCAAGGAAGTGTTTTCTGTTAGATTTGATTCTTGAATACATATGGGTTGGAAAATTGCATCATCATGTGAAGTTGGATGGTGCATACAATAGTTAGGTGCCAATTGATAACTACTATGAATTTATGATGAATATTTTTGAAAATCATCATAAAAAATTGCATATGTAGGCAAGTGAAAAATTACATGTTTTTACAATTTTCTCTTTCCTGTTCTAGTGAAAAATTGTAAGGTAGAGGGTATGATCCTCCAACTTGATTGCGGCTCTCTTCTTGGCCGAAAAGACTGCTTGTGGATCCACCTTATTGCTAGATGGAAATGACTCCTTTGTGTTATCAATGTCATTCAATGGCAATTCAATCTCCCTTTCTTTTGCAGCAACCACATTCTCCATAGTTTTCCTTTCAAAATCAACAATCTCATTCTCTATAAACAAGGAGGGTTTATCATCTTGCATAGTCCATTTGCTTACGGATCAGTCTCATCCAAATTAATAAGCTGTTGTGATTGGTCCTCCACCTTTCTTGGGCAAAGCCGAAGGTTGTATTGCACAAAAATAGATCATTGAGGCTTTGTTGAGTCAACTTATTATGCTTCTTTGGGTGAATGGCATCAAACAAAATCCAGTTGTACTCACAAGAAGAAGCACTACAAGATTGAGACAAAATTCAAAGGGCTAGCTTTTGCAAGTTCGCGGTATTTCCACCCCAATTTTCCTACCAAGAACCTACAAATAAGATATCTAAGATGTTGTAAATAAGCAATATTCTATTAATAATTGTAATTTATAACTTGCAAGATGTAAGACTTCACTTTTTCTTAGTGTAACCCGAGGACGGGTCCCCCCCTTCAAACCCCCACGCACCTAGGTTTGGGATGTCCTTGGGACGGGGACTTGGCGTTCCCAAGGATCCCCATCATTGCCATCGTGCCATCGCTGCGCCATTGGGACGTGCCCAGGACTCGGGGACGCCCAGATGTCCCCAGGACGTACAGGGGACTCCTAGACATCCCTCAACCGTCTCGGGGACGTCTGGGCGTCCCTTGTCGCCGACCGACGTCATGCATTAAAAAAGTGATTTTTAAAATTTTTTTTTAAGTTCTGATTTTTGTTATAGGATTGTGTTCGAACCCTTAAAAGAGGTGTGTCCCATTTTGGGCACTCTAAGCCCACAGAAGCCCCTCTAAACTTCATTTTTTTCTCACATTTGGATTTCAACTTGTTTGCTACAGCTGAGAGAGAAGAGTGAAAAGGAGTGCAAAGAGTGATTGGAGTGCAAGAAAAGTTTGTAAGTGAAAGAGGAGCAAGAAGAAGAAGAGGAAGATTCTACACCTTCCATGAAGAGATTCATCAAGCACAAGGTAAGGTTTTTATCAAATTTTTAATTTTATTTTCTGATTTTTATTTCTAAAACTAAAAGTAAACTTTAAATTTCAAGTTCTCTTGAAATGTTCAATGCATTGTTGCTTCTTTTTCATTGTTTCTTGTTGAAAGTGTTTTCATTTTTTGTTGTTTGAAATTTCTTGTGTTTTCAATTTTGTAACTTGTTTTTGTTATTTGAATTTCTAAATTAGGGCCTAGACTTAAACTAGTTTCTTAATAATTTATCTTTAATTTTTTAAATTACTAATTATGCTGAAATATTTTCATTTTTTGAAATGCAGTATCAAAATGGCCTCTCATAGTCATGATATCAGTGGAGATGAGAATTCATTCTGAGGGTGTAAGTCTATCAGAGTATGAATCTGAGCATGAGGCAAGTGACCATGGGGCTGATCCAAAAGCCCAATCTAGTTATGTTGCTAGTGGACCACCTTCTATAGATGGCCCCTCTGAGCTTTTGACAAAGTTTGCTAGGGGTCCTTATGATCCCAAGTCTCCTCTCAAACAATTTGCAATAAGAGTAACAACCCCAATGCCAACAAGTGGTGGCACAAGAAAATGAAAATGCAATTTTTGTGCTGTAGAATAGTTTGGGTGCATCACAAGAGTTAATGAACACATGCTCTTTTGGGCAGGACACGATGTGAGTGCATGCAAATTTTTGATGGATGCTGCAAATGTCAAGTACAAAATTGAGATAAACAAGCTTTAGGGTATCGTGATGATAGTGTAGTTCCAGTGCCTAATACTTTGTCTGCTAGGCAACAGGTTCAGGCAATTCAACAGTTACAGGGGCATTGACATACTTCTACTCGTGCCATGCATCAGAGAGCAGAAACGATGTCAAAATCAGCTTCAAGACCTTATCCATTCAGAGTTCAACACGAGAGGGTAGCAACAAGGGGAAACACAAGGCGGGAAGTTCAAGTAACTCCATAGCTGATTTGTTTAATGTGCACATGAAGGGTTAGATAGAGGATTCCATTGGCGGCTTCTTCTTTGCCAATGACATACCATTGCATGTAGCTCAATCTCCTTATTACAAGGAGCTGATGTCCATGGTGGTGAAGGGGGGGCATCATTTGTGCCACCAGGTGAGCACAAATTGAGGACCACGATCTTGGACAACCAGTATAACAAGATCAATATTTTGATGCAGTAGATGAATGCATGTTGGATAGACTTTGGATGCAGCATAGTTATGGATGGGTGGACGAACATTAGCCATTGTCCACTCATCAACATCATGGTTATATGCACAGAGGGCCCATACTTTCTGAGGGCAGTTGATTGTTCAGGGCATCACAAAGATGCTGATTTTCAGTTTCAGGTCTTCAAGGAGGCTATTGAGGAGGTTGGGCCACAAAACATGGTCCAAGTAGTGACAGATGCAGAACATGTGTGTAGAGCTGCAGGGAAGCTTATTGAGGCAGCCTATAGACATATTTGGTGGACTCCATGTTGTGTGCATGCCATGAACAATGCACTCAAGGACACGGGGAAGATTGACTAGATTAGAGGAGTGGTCAATGATGCAAGAAATGTGCAGATGTTTATCTGCAACCACCACACTTCACATGCACTCTTCAGGAGCTTTTGTAATAGGCTGCCCAGTTATGCGTCTGATCTTTTTTGTTTGAGTGTTTTTTCAGCTTATGGGTATTTTATCAAATAGTTTGCTTCAAATGTCTCAAAGATTTTTATTATTTTTATCATGCAATATAACAGTTTGTTTTGTTTAACAAGGAAATGAGAACATGTGCAAACGATTCTTCTAATGCTCAACATTAAACATAAGTATCCAGTCCACAAAATGCTTCCAAAATATACTCTATCAGATGTATTTTCTGAGCTTAATTTAAAAAATCGAACTGCGAACCTGGTTTGAATGATTACATACAAATTTTCAGTATTGCAATGGCTCCAAATCACGCCAAAAACACCTCCCAGCCAATGCTGGATGAAGACTAACAGCAGGACGGTAAGTCTGGTTGCACATAGTTATTCCCACGTCCTCTCAAAGCTGTACATTTAGCAAACGACACTCCCCTAGAGGCTCACGTCACATGCAGTAATCTCTAAATGCTCCCAGCAAACATGATACCCTTGTATCTCAGTCGCTTCCTCCAAGCAAAATACAGAACTTGATTACCAAGCACCTCTAGCTCTGAACGATTAGCGGTATCAAAACTTCCAAGCTGTATGACAGACTCTGTCATGAACTAACAATGCTACAGCCAGCGTATATCTGCAGAAAAAACAAGATCTCCTAGACTATGGTTCCAACAGCAAAAGAGATGTTGGCTATGAGGGGTGAAGTCCTCAAAACCCTTAGAACAATCTCAGTCCCAACCTTTCAGAAGTTTCGAAAATCACATCCAGCATTCGATAACCTTCAGCATACAATATCATATTCAGCCTCACTCGAACCACACAATCCCATGTAAATATCTCCGTCATGAAGTCGTTCCTTATGAACAAGCAATGTGGGATTTAAGAAAGAGCCTCATTTTCAGTATTTGCTTTTCATAAAAAAGTGCCGCCCAAGTACATGTCTACTAAAGAGGCAAACTTAAAATTAAACATTACTTTATAAAGTGACTTTATAAAACATTGATATTTAATTAAAAAGTCACTTTATAAAACTTTAGGCATTAAAATAATATAGCAAATGGACTCGGAATTCCATGAGTAATAGCCCGTTGGAAAGTGCTCGACAAAACGTACCAAGTCCAAACATAAAAAATGTGAAACCATTGAGCCCCCGTCAACTTATTAAAAATAGTAAGCCCCTCCAATTCACCATCAAACAAACTCCATACGGCCTGATACTGAATTTGCCTAGGCCAAATAGTCACAAGATCCCACTGAAGTCTTGGTTAGCCCTTGGGACCATGACAGAACGGGCAAACGACTAGTCACATCATGTCTAGCTCAAAAAGGGGACATTACAGTCCACGCCCCTAAAAATTTCTTGTCCTCAAGCAATCTCAGCTCTGGATGCTGCAAGATGTCCTCACTCTCCCATGTAGCATCCTGACTCGGTAGATTCTTCCAATGCACGAAGTATTCTCTGATAGTTCTCCTATGAAGCTTATGCTCCCTGGTGTCCAATATAGCCTTAGGAACTAACACAAACTTCCCCTCATTATCGAGAGGTGGCAACTCTGATGAAGGCACCACATTGTGTCCCAGTGCACTTTTGAGGCGTGACACATGAAAAACATTATGTATCCTGCTATCTACTGGCAACTCTAACTCATAAGCCACCTCCCCAACCCTCCCGATTACTCTAAAAGGCTTGTAGTAACGTGGCTTTAACTTTTCTGCACCACTCTTCTTAAAAGAGGATTGTCTGTAGGGCTGTAGCATGAGGTAAACCATATCACCCACATCGAATGATCACTCTACTCTATGCTGATCTGCATATTGTTTCTGTTGGTTCTGGCCTTTGGTATATTTTCCCTCAAAGATCTCATGATATCCTGATTCTCCTGCAACAGATCTCTAGCCCAAGGCACCCTGCTATCGCTGAATAACAAATCTAGGAAACTAGGAGCATCATATCCGTAGAGGACCATGAATGGTGTGATCTGAATAGATATGTAGTATGTAGTGTTGTAGCAGTACTCACCAAGGTGCAACCACTTCACCCATGCCTTCTGTTGCCTTGCTATGTAGTTACGGAGATATCCCTCAACCCATTTATTAACTATTTCAGCTTGTCTGTCGGTTTGAGGGTGGTAGCTAGTGCTCGGGGTGAGCTTTGTCCCACATAACCTAAGGAGCACCTGCCAAAAAAGACTCATAAATCTGCTGTCCCGATCACTGTCAATAGTTCGTGGCAATCCATGCGATCTAAATATCTCTCGGAAGAATAACTCTGCTACCTGTACTGCATTATATGTGAATGCGATGGCAAAGAAATGCGCAAACTTAGTTAAGTGATCCACCACCTCATAGATGCAATCCCACCTTGGACCTTAGGTAGGCTTGTGATAAAATCCATCGACAAATTGTCCCATTTCTTTTCCGGAATAGGTAGGGGCTGCAATAACCCTCTTGGAAAAGAGTGCTCATGTTTATTCTCCTGACACACCTGACACTCCCGTACATATTGTAATACATCTATTTTGAGCCCTTTCCATGTGAAGCGCTCTCTCACATGTCTGTAAGTTTTGAAGTATCCTTGATGACCTGCCATAGGTGAGTCATGGAAGGCTCTCAGAATCTTCTGCTTAATAGCAGATCTAGGCACCAACCAAATCCTATCCTTGTAGATGATCAAATCATTTGCCACTGAATACCTCTCATCCTGCACTGTGCCCTTTATGATACCTGCAGCCCAATCATCTTTAGTATACTCAATTGTAATCACCTCTCTCCAATCATTTGTTAATGCGCCAATAGCACATAAATGCGGTCTCCGGGATAATGCATCAGCAACTATATTTTTCTTCCCCTTAACAAAGACTATATCAAAGTCGTACGCCTGTAGTTTGCTGACCCATTTCTGCTGCCTATTGTTCAACTCTCGCTGCCCAAGGAAATGCTTCAGACTGTTATGATCTGTTTTGACTGTAAACTTGCTGCCCAGTAAGTACTGTTTGAACTTAGCCAATGCGTGCATGATAGCTAACATTTCCTTGTCATAAATGCAGTAACTCCGCTCAACACCCCTTAATTTTCTGCTCTCATATGCAATCGGGTGCCTATCCTGCATTGATACTGCCCCAACTCCCTCTCCTGACGCATCACAATATAACTTGAAGGGTCTCGTAAAATCCGGAGTGGCTAACATAGGGCATGAACTCATCAACTGTTTGAACCTGTCGAAGCACTGCTGTGACCTAATAGTCCACTCAAAGGCATCCTTCCAAGTCAAATATGTAAGAGGGGTCGTCGATTGTGAGTATCCCTTCACGAAACGGCAGTAGAAACTACATAAACCCATGAATCCCCAGAGATGTGAAAGATTCCTGGGTGGAGGCCAATCCATAATAGCGCGGATCTTCTCTGGATCCACACGAATGCCCTCAACACTAATGATGTGCCCAAGATAAAGTAAATTTGTCATCCCAAACTCGCACTTTGACATTTTTGCATACAGGGACTCCCTCTCCAATATACTCAACACAATGTCAAGGTGCTTCAAGTGCTCCTCCCAAGTCCTGCTGTAAATGAGAATATCATCAAAGAAGATCAACATGAACCTCCTCAATTGATCCCTGAATATCCTATTCATACAAGATTGGAAAGTCGCGGGTGTGTTAGTCAACTGAAAGGCATGACTAAGAACTCAAAGTGCCCAAAGTGACATCGAAAGGCAATCTTCTCAATGTCACCATCCCTAACCCGAATCTGATGGTAACCGAATCTCAAATTAATTTTCAAAAAATAGCATGCCCCATGAAGCTCATCAATCAACTCATCAATTCTAGGAATAGGGTACCTGTTTTTTATAGTTATCTTATTAAGCTCCTTGTAGTTTAAGCACATCCAAAATGTCCTATCCTTCTTTTTGACCAAAACAACGGCTGAAGCAAATGGGCTCTTACTAGGCCTGATATATCCCATCTCAAGAAGCTCCTTGATAGCCTTCTCAATTTCGTCCTTATACCTTTTCGAGTGCCTATAAGGTGTGATGATGACCGACTTTGCCCCTTCCTCAAGCTCTATGATGTGCTCCATGCCCCTATCCGATGGCCTACTAGGTGGTAAATCCTCAAACACTTTAGAGTGTTTGTTTAAAAGTTCCTGTATCTGCGGGGGATAATCATGCTTCTGCTGCGTGCTATCCTCTGGTAACAACACAAGACCCGTTGCTCACTGAACCTGATCATGCTGTATCAATCTCTCCATACGCCTAAGTGATAATACCTTGAGCCCCGCATCTGTAAGTGCTCTAATCACCACCTTCTTGCCTTGATGCTCAAATTTCAGATCCATCCTGTCAAGGTTGAAGGTGAATTCATGTAGTGACTTCATCCAAGTCATGCCCAAAATGCAATCGTAATCCTGTAGGTCAACCACATAGAACCTCCCTGTCATCTCATAATCTCCCACCGAAAATGCATGTCTTTAATTACATGAGAGCTATGTAACTTATGCCCTTTGACCACTATTACTCTAAAACCATCATGTCCCTCTGTCTGAAGCCTTGTCCTCTTAACCAACCTTTTTGATACAAAGTTATGTGCATCTCCTGTATCTACCAATGTGATCACTCGCTGCCCCTGAATAACACTCCTAATCTTGAAAGTTATAGCTTGGTCATCGCCTGAAAGCCTGGCTATGGTCTTCCCATCACCTGAGTCATCTCTTGAAGGTTTTGTTTCCTTGCTGTCCTCTGAATCAGATTGCGTTTCCTCACCCTCAGAAACTGATTCCTCTGCTGAAAAGTATACAATTTGGTCTGCCTTTTCCTTCAACGGACATTTATGTGATAAATCCCAAAGCTCCCTACATTGGAAACAAAGTTTTTTCCTTCTTAATTCATTAAGCTGATTGCTTTCCAACCTTTTTGTTTCAGTTTTTGGAGGTTGTTCTTTTGGAAAATTCCTCTTGTCCTTGTCCTTTTTGGAGGTAGAAACCTTAGGATAAAATTTATCTCTAGACGAAGAGGGCTCCATGTCTCTCGCCTTCTTAAAGGCCTCCTGTAAAGCAGTGGGATTAAGTCCTTTAATCCACCCTCGCAAAGGTTCTGTAAGACCATCCATGAATAACATCAGCAACCTTCTGGGTGATATATCCGTGACAAACTGATAGCCTCTGAAATTCAGCGATAAATGTATCCACTGTCCCCCACTGTTTCAGCTGTGCCAATTCTTTAAAATGTAGTTCGGGGTCCTTAGTGTCAAATCTTTCAATTAACATCTCCTTGAAATCAATGTAAGATGTAACCTGACTGTGGCCCATTGTGATCATGCCATGGTGCCACCATTCATGTGCTAAGCCATCTAAGTGTAATGCTGCAAATTTTATGGCTTCTTCCTCCGGCATAGGATTAAGCTGAAAATGCATGTCCACCTTTTGAACCTAAGCTCTCGCGGTAGTTTTTCCGGACCCATCAAAATAAGGCAAGGAGAGTTTACTAACTTCCTTTTGCAAGTCTATGTGCTGTCCTCCATTACCTGTTCTAGGCATGTGCTTGAGCCTCACATCCATGTATTCTCGGAAAGTGATAGATGCCATAAAGTCCTCTCCCCCGGTTTCCCAATCTCTTCTAAATTGCACCTGTAAATCAGTAATATGCAGTTCTTGCCTCTGCTGAACTGGAACTCTAGGTGGAAACTTTGGAACAATGGGTCTAGAACATGTGGTCCTTGCTGGTCTAGGTACTTGGTTAAAGTTATCAGCTACCTGTGCACCTCTGTTTTGTCCGTTTTGTTCATTTTGGTCAACTTGATTACCCCCGTTATTCCCGCGATTATTGCCACCATTATTACCACCTGCATTCATTTTCAAGTTAACTCCCATTTGACTTGCCTTTAACTGTAATATCATTTCCATATGCTGATTTTTTTCTTGGGCCCTCTGATCTGCCATTCGCTGTCCCTCTGCTAAGGTGTCCATTAACTGTCTAAACATTTCCTCACCCTGATCTCTTGCACCCATGTTATCAACTTGTTCTTCAAAGATAATCTCTTCTTTGGAATCAAAATGGCTACCCTGGATATCAACTTGTATTGATGATTCGGGTTGTTCCTCTTGGTTATTCTGATTCTTGTTTTGCCTAGCTCTTGTGTTTCGGAAATTATAAGGCCCGGTACCCTGGAGCAGTCTCAAGTATTCATTTTCCTGCACTGCTATATTCTGCAATTCTTTTTAAATATCTCTTCGACAGGCTGGAGGATTTTGTTGCTCGGATACCACTGTAATAGGCTGCCCAGTTATGCATCTGATTTTTTTTGTTTGAGCGTTTTTTCAGCTTATGGGTATTTTATCAAACAGTTTGCTTGAAATGTCTCAGAGATTTTTATTATTTTTATCATGCAATATAACAATTTGTTTTGTTTAACAAGGAAATGAGAACATGTGCAAACGATTCTTCTAATGCTCAACATCAAACATAAGTATCCAGTCCACAAAATGCTTCCAAAATATACTCTATCAGATGTATTTTCTGAGCTTATTTTCAATACAGAAATCAGAAATATCGAACTGCAGACCTGGTTTGAATGATTACATACAGATTTTCAAGAATTGCAATGGCTCCAAATCACACCAAAAACACCTCCCAGCCAATGGTGAATGAAGACTAACAGCAGGACGGCAAGTGCAATGGCTCCAAATCACGCCAAAAACACCTCCCAGCCAATGGTGAATGAAGACTAACAGCAGGACGGTAAGTCTGGTTGCATATTGTTATTCCCACGTCCTCTCAAAGCTGCAGATTTAGCAAACGGCACTACCCTGGAGGCTCACGTCACATGCAGCAATCTCTAAATGCTCCCAGCAAACACGATATCCTTGTATCTCAGTCGCTTCCTCCAGGCAAAGCACAGAACTTGATTACCCAAGCACCTCTGGCTCGGAACGATTAGCAATATCAAAACTTCCAAGCTGTACGGCAGACCCAGTCATGAACTAACAATGCTACAGCCAGCGTATATCTGCAGAAAAAAAAGATCTCCTTGATTGTATGGTTCCAACAGCAAAAGAGATGTTGGCTATGAGGGATGACGTCCTCAAAACCCTTAGAACAATCTCAGTCCCAACCTTTCAGAATTTTTGAAAATCATATCCAGCATTTGATAACCTTCAGCATACAATATCATATTCAGCCTCACTCGAACCACACAGCCCCATTTAAAAATCTCCTTCATGAAGTCCTTCCTTGTGAACAAGCAATGTGGGATTTAAGAAAAAGCCTCATTTTCAGTATTTGCTTTTTATAAAAAGGGCTGCCCAAGTACATGTCTACTAAAGGGGCAAACTTAAAATTAAACATTAATTTATTCAGTGACTTTATAAAACATTGATATTTAATTAAAAAGTCACTTTATAAAACTTTAGGCATTAAAATAATATAGCAAATGAACTCGGAATTCCATGAGTAATAACCCGTTGGCAAGAGCTCGACGAAACGTACCAAGTCCAAACATAAAAAATGTGAAACCACTGAGCCCCCGTCAACTTACTAAAAATAGTAAGTCCCTCCAATTCACCATCAAACAAACTCCATTTGGCCTGATACTGAATCTGCCTAGGCCAAATAGTCTCAGGATCCCTCTGAAGTCCTGGTTAACCCTTAGGACCATGATAGAATGGGCTAACAACTAGTCACATCATGTCTAGCTCAAAAAGGGGACATTATAGCTTCGTGAAGGAGTTCTTGAAACCAGTTGAGACCAGATATGCATTGTATTACATTCTCTTGGAGAGAATGCTTGAGTTGCAAGAGCCACTGCAACTCATGGTTATGACACAAGAATGGAATCGGTGGGTTGAGGCCAAGATAGAGCAAAGGAAGAGGGTGAAGGAGACAGTGAAGATGATCAATTTTGGAGTGATGCAAAATACAATCTCCATCATTACTCCGGTTTTCTAGGTGATTAGATATGGTGATGGGGATGCACCTACCCTTGGAGAGGTGTATGAGTGCATCGATTCTATGCTTGACCAAATGAGGGACAAAAAGACCCTACTTTAGCATTCTACAATGAGCACATTCAACCTATCAATCAACGCAGATGGCACAAGCTGAACACCCCTTTGCACATGGCTGCTTATGCATTGAATCCTAGTTACATGGCTAGGCCTGGTAGAGCTACACCACTTTAGGATGATGAGGTGAACGTAGGGTTCTTTAAGTGCATTGGTAAGATGTATGATGCTGATACTGCTGCCGAGATTCTCTCTGAGTGGACGGAATTTGCCACTCTTACAGGTAATTGGTAATTCGATATTGTGTATTTACTATTTAGACTTTAGTTTTACTATTGGGTATGTTACTATTTTGAATGTTTAATGGTTTTGGTTCATGATGAATTTTGCTATGTTACATGTGACTCGGATGCGACAAAGATGGATATCAAAATTATGGCACAGAAGCATCCGATTTTGTGGTGGAAATGTCATGGATTACAGAGGTCAAAGATTATCACACTGACCATTAGACTGCTATCTCAGTGTAATGACCCTAAACTGGTCCTCTCTCAAATTTTCACAATTACTTCTCATATGGATTTAAACATTCAATGCATGCAGTAAACCATTGATTTGATAGCAATAAAACAACAAATATATTCTAATAACTTCTCAGAGAAATGGTATCGTATTATACAACATACAATAACCATGAATTAGAAACTCCCAAATTTGAAATACAAAAATAACAACATCGAATAATAAAGAACCTGTAAATGCAATGAACTCTGCTGTGAATCCACTTTGTTGTGAATCCACTCTGCTGATGAATTGGGGCTACGTCCAATCCACCTCTAAGCCAAAAGGGTTTCTGTCCTCTAGGCTGAATTCGAAAGCTGAAAGCTTCCTGGTATCTCCAAGAGATAAATACAATATCAAAACTAAGCATGTCACAATGAGACTCCAAGTCTTCTTTTAAAGTTGCAGCTGTGACTCTTCAGTTTCCCCACTTTGTCCCTTCATATTCCACTTAAAGTCACTTTTTAAATAAATATAACGTTGGGTTATAAAGTGACATAATAAAATAAAGAAGGAATCTTTTGGCATTAAAACGGAAGGCCAAATGAACTCGGATGAAGACGTGTGATAGCTTGCCGGAAACCTCTCGGTGAGGCGCTCCAAGTCCACTACTGAAATGCCAGGAAAACTAAGTTCTGCCGACTTACTATAAATAGTAAGTGCCGTGGAAACCCTGTAGAAACTGAGCCGATTGGCCTGAAACTGAAAACACCAATGCCAAACATCCCTCTGATTACCTGCCAAGCCTTGGTTAGCCCACTGAGCCATGATGAAAGGCTAACTATAAGGCACGAAATAATGTGCCTCAAAAGGGGACATTACAAATCATCTCTTCCTGGAGATTGCTTGCCCTCAAGCAATCGGTATCTGCATGCTGTGATCCTAATCCCTGGATCCCAAACCAACCTCAGGGAAGCTGATCCACCAATCTGTTGTGGGAAACTGAAACAGATATTATGCCCTGACCTGTGAAGCCATTCACTCAGCAACAAAACAACAGCGAGTCTAATGCCAGGATCCCAAATCACTGCAGGAACAGTCACACCGATTTGCCCTGTGCCGCCATCACATGTGAGAAAGTCCTCAACCCAACTAAGAACCTCACTCCAACTGAGACCACCAGCACCTCTACTGTCAGATGCAGGGGGAAACCAAACCTCACACCATTCGACTCCTTGAATAAATACCAACCGCAAGTACGTCCCTCCTGGATCCCATAAGCAAAAAGGCCATCCAGCTCCCCAGCTGGCCGAAATATCCTGATGCCCTATGCCCCTACCGAGTGAGTCACCAGAAATGTCCAACTGCCATAACACTGCCCCTCTGATCTATCGCCCGAACTGGAAACTGTACCTGAAGAGGCAAGATACGTTGACTGTCGGACAAGGCTTCCATCTGCAAGCAAGGAAGCGTACCAACCCAATCACTCACCCCACACCTCTGCAATAATCAGAAAAGAAAGTTCTTCGTAGGTGGGCTGAATGGAAAACAGAATGCATCCCATACAATGTGGCTAACATGCGATGCACTAACCAACTCTACTGGAATTCCTGAAGCAGCATAAGGATTCCATAACTGTCTCTTAATACCATAAGCACTGGATGAATCGGTATGAGAATGTAGAGGAGTCGCGACTATGTGGAAAGAGGAATGAACCAAGGGATGCCCGCCAACACGAGGCATCTCACCATCAACGAGAGGTAGAGCAAGGAGAGGCATATCACTCATCATGCTACAAGACATAACCGTCCATCCTGGACTGCTGGTGTAAAAATCACGCTGCTCAGTAACTGATCTCATCCCGCTACTCCAACCTGGTGACCAAGACTCACCTCTAATAATTGAACCTGGGTCCCAAATTCTGCAATCAACCTCATCCTCGTCCTGGGGATAGGAAATACCTTCCTCATCTAACTCAAAGAAAGGATTATCAAATGTCAATTCAGCATCCATCTCAAACAAGAAATTGTCGATCGTCTGAAAGTTATCTACCTCATAAAGAAACTCTGGATGATCCAAAGATCTTTTGGGACAGCTATCCAAATCATAGGTCTGTTGTATGCTATCAAGTTCCTGTATCACCTCTTGAAAGAATTCAGACCTTTCCCTGTCATCCTGTTTCATGTACTGGCTAGTGGCAACAATCTGATTTCTTGCTTCCTAAAGAGTAATACGTGTGTGCTCCAAGGTTTCCTGAGCAATATTAAGCTCTCTGTTGAGCCTATTAGCCTCATCATCCTTTTTTTTTAACTACTCCACATAGTTTTCTGCAACCTGTAACAGGTAGTCGCGATCCGACAGTAAACATAGATATTCTGATTTCCAAACCTCAAATGCTGTTTTGACCCCCTGTAAATCTGCAACATAAGATCCAATCCTTATATCACCTTGTCCTTTGTCTTTCTGAACTTTCCTGTAGAGATCCTCAATAATCTGGTGAGAGCTATCATGGTGAACAAGAGCTGCAATAATGGCATCGTTATTGACTTTCAGCTGACTCTTCAAGGAATGCTTCCCATCATTGTCATTTTGGGATGTAATATCTAATGGGTCATCCAATTCAGCATTATATATAAGTGAGGTGCTGCTAAAGAAGTCACATGACTCTGCATTACATGAATTGCTACAGAAATCCAACTGGTGGTCACAATCTTTGACCATATTTTTTTCATCTTTTCTATGATCAAGTGTAGGCTGAGAATCAATGGGAGTTGGTTGCTCTTCTCTAGTAAACCATCTTGTAACCTCTAGATTTGCTGCCCCTTCTTTAGCCTCTCCTTCATGCATTGACTCAATATTTTTTTTTCAATCCTCTGCTTCAATGACAACCTCATAAGGCCTTTATTCCATAACTGGTTTAGTTTTTTGTTCATTTATGGGCTGATTAAAGATAGCTGGAAACTCTCCATATAAGTTTCTGCACCTATCTTGTGCAAGTAGATCTCGAGCCAAATCATGACACCGCTTCCTTTCCATTAAAGTCTTGTGTTGAAGCTTTGGATGAAAGTCCATGAAACTAGAGAAGGTTAAATCTCTCTGAACCCGTGGAGGAAGTGTGTTATACTCATCATACATGCCGAGTATTTCTGTCCTTTCATCAGGTTGTGAAATCCGGACTAACTGTTGCTGAACCTGAACAAGATCCTTCATGATTTTTTCCAAACTCTGCGTCTTCCCCATAGCTAGAAAACTACTAGACTCTGCAAGTGAATGTGAATACCTTGTAGTTGCCAAGGATAAGGTTCCACTCTCAGGGAATGAATTGCTAGCACCTCCCAGAAGTTCACAACTCCTTGATACCACTGTACTACTGAAATTTTGTCAGACAATTTGCTATCTCTGTATTGATCTTTGCTGGCTGTTAATAGAATCAGTCTGCAAAATTTTTGATAACTGGAAGTGGGTACTTATCTAGTTTCGAATAAGTTTGAATGTTTCTCCCTCTTGTTCAATTTCTTGGTATAGGAGCCAACGCATAACATATATTTTAACTAGTCTTTAAAGACTGGGTATATTTCAATAAAATACTAAACCAACAAAGACATACTGCACATATAGGAATTCAATGGCATTACATCTATGATAGTTAATAATAATAACAAGTTGCAGTCATACTCATAAATAGAGATTGCTAGAGTTCAATCCAAACTGTGTCGTTACATATACATGAGTTTTTAATGATAAAACTTCAAATTTATGCACCTGTATAATACCCCCTGATGCTATTGACCAGAAGTGTCCTATGTTGGCGCTGGGTTGTGACAAGAGCTCCCAGCACGTTGCCAATGCCTCAGATGTGCAATAACTTCTCAAATGAGGTCCACGCCTGATACCCAACTCCAACAACCTTCAAATTTGATAAGAAATGTTCCAACTCCCTCATGTAGCACAAACCAGATATCTGCCACAACATATTTGAACACAACAATGATAAGGTAACTTCCCCTGAATCTCCTATCACTCTTCAGTCACTCTCAATAACACTCAGAAGAGTAACGGTTCCCTTATTGCATATCTCCCCACCCTGCGATATCATTAGTTATTAAGACTGTGCATTCATCATCCTCTTCTCGTGATTTTCTGTTATTTTCTTAGATTGATTAAGCAGGCCTGATAACTTGTTGACATCGCACAAACCATGGTACCATCTATTGCTATTTGGAGAATATGAACCATTTATTAGTTTTTCAACTGTTACTGTTCATTCCCTTCACGACAAAATAAAACATCAGTGACATTCATGGAATAGCAAACATGGCCCAAAATTTCAACCACGATAACCATGCGATGATAAAGATTGCTCTGTGCTGAGAAGGAAGAACTCACGTGATGGCTCCCTCTACATTCGGCAACCACATAACGACCAAAAATAGCTATGTTAATCATTCACAGCAACTCTAAGATTCTCTCTCCAATCCTAACCTCCACGCGATAGTTCTATGTAACTCCATTCAAAGAGATATCTATGCAAGAACCTAATTTTGTTCGATTCCCCTGTCAACTCTTCAAATTCCCGGTGAATACATTAGAATGATTACTATATATGCCCAGCTCGATCATTCAGTCCGCAGAATACATTAATCTGCCTTATACTTTGATCACACCCTGAGTATTTGCTTGGCCAATGATTTCGAAAACAATACACGGATATTGGATATCGACTATAGTTGTAATGAAATATATATACGTTACAACCTTTGCCTTGCCAAATATTTAATACGACACTATTTTCACAAAAGACTTCGGCTCCACAATTACGGCAATGAATAATTCACAAAAATTCCCTTGCAATGAGTTTTATTGGCGATACCTTAATTTCTTTGCTCACTTAAATTCGCGGTAAACACCAAAAAGGTTCGGCGTTTTTATTATAACCTTGGCTCCAATATGAAATGGCCCGTGAAGTCAAAACTTTGGAATATTAATTCCAACGGCGGCAATATAATTTCTAAAGACAAACTTTGAAGAAAATGGGCCTGCACTAAATTAACTCACTCCATCTCTATTTGAATCACTGTCTTGGCCAAATATTATATTGGGTCTCGAAATATTATGGAATATAATATTCACCAATTTTAACCTTATTACTCCCGATGAAAATAAGTGTTGTGGAAATATTAATCTTCCCACATTAGCCACCTTATATAAACCGCTATTGCATTGGCCGGTTCAAATTAGAAGACCCTCAATATGGTAGGACGATTCTTAATATTAGCAAAATCTTATCAAAGCAGGCTTATAAACTAATCGCGAGTACTGAAAAGAGCAGCCAGTACTAAGGGTAATGATTCTGCTTGAAATTGTAAACCTTCAGCAACACATTTTATTTCTGAAACAATTCTGAACCCTTGCAAATTTTGACTCTAATAGAGATTCCACATTTTTTTTTATAAAAATATTCTAATGCAGTCGTTCCCAAAATCCAACCAAGTATCCAAACTGCATTTCTTTGTCACTGATAAAAACACCCAGACTGGCAGAAAAACCCTTCCGTAAATTTGTTTCTGAAGAAAAACCTCACAGACTGGCAACAATTATGGCTCTGATACCACTGTAATGACCCTAAACCGGTCCTCTCAAATTTTCACAAATACTTCTCATACAGATTTAAACATTCAATGCATGCAGTAAACCATTGATTTGATAGCAATAAAACAACAAATATATTCTAATAACTTCTGAGAAAAATGGTATCGTATTATACAACAACAATACAATAACCATGAATTACAAACTCCCAAATCTGAAATACAGAAATAACAACAAGATCGAATGATAAAAAACCTGTAAATGCAATGGTGAACTCTACTGTGAATCCACTATGTTGATGAACTGGGGCTACGTCCAATCCACCTCTAAGCCAAAATGGTTTCCGTCCTCAAGGCTGAATTCGAAAGCTGAAAGCTTCTTGGTATCTCCAAGAGATAAATACAATATCAAAACTAAGCATGTCACAATGAGACTCCAAGTCTTCTTTTAAAGCTGCAGTTGTGACTCTTCAGTTTCCCCACTTTGTCCCTTCATATTCCACTTAAAGTCACTTTTTAAATAAATACAACGTTGGGTTATAAAGTGACATAATAAAATAAAGTAGGAATCTTCTGGCATTAAAACGAAGGGCCAAACAAACTCGGATGAAGACGTGTGATAGCTTGCCGGAAAGCTCTCGGCGAGGCGCTCCAAGTCCACTACTGAAATGCTAGGAAAACTAAGTTTTGTCGACTTACTATAAATAGTAAGTGCCCTGGAAACCTTGTAGAAACTGATTCGATTGGCCTGAAACTGAAAACACCAAGGCCAAACATCCCTCTGATCACCTGCCAAGCCTCAGTTAGCCCACTGAGCCATGATGAAAGGCTAACTATAAGGCACAAAATAATGTGCCCCAAAAGGGGACATTACACTCAGGTTTCTAGTTCTTTAGCTGCAGAGAGGAATTGGTCTACGTATAGCTTCATCCACTCTAAAAAGAGGAACAAACTTTCCTGAAAGAAAGCAGAGAAGCTAGTGGCTGTACATTGTGCTTTGTGTATCATGGATCGTAGGACAAGCGTGTACAAGGAGAGCCTAACAACATGATGGGATGTAGAGCCAGAGGAGCCATCTCTGATTGATGAGGACGAGACTGCAGTAGACACAAATGTAGGGCTAGTTGTTGTTCCTTTGGCGGATCTTCACCGTGAGGAGTCTAGTAGTTCCAGTGATGAGGACTTTGCCTTGGGGGGATGATTAGAGGCCTCCCTTTGTTTACCCGTTGGGGTAACCTAGTTTACTGGTGCATAGACGTTGTACGAAAATACAAATACCTAAGATAGATCATAATCTTTATTAATCACTCGTAACTTCAGTACATTACAATAGCATCTATCAGCATATCTTCGAAGAGAAAGTACATCGCTTATATAAAACCCGAAGGGGTGTGACCAACCGTCACCACCGATTCCCAACCGCCGTCCGGTAGTAACTAAGTACCGTTGGCTACACATAATATACTAACACAACATAAAGTAAGTACTACAGCTAACATCATCCCCCCCTAAAGAAAAGTCGTCTCTGGACGACAACAAAATATCCAGAACAGAACAAGATATGAATGATGAACCACCTATAAGAACCAAAACACGCTGCTCAGTCTCAGCCTCTACCAAGTGCTACAAATCTGCTGCTCAAATGATACTGCCTCCAACCACTCTATCCTCAATAGCCATGTTGCCTTCTCCACACCCAACTACTGGGTACACTGAGCCAAGTCTTGCTCTACTGCCTCCAACCTGGTGGTAGCTCCTCCCGAGCTCTCTGTGCCTCCACCACGGCAGCCTCATGTCCAGCCAAGACATACTCTTGAAAGCGTAGGACCCTGCTACCGTTCTCGCCACCACTGGCGTGTGGACAATCAATGCCTGCAGCATCTCTGGGTCTCATCTGCTCAACCCTGTGTGTTCACAACCTCCAACTCCATCTCCCTCGGCGGCTTATGGCTTCCCTTCCAACGCTTAGCTTCAAAATTCTTTCTCACTGAGTGGAACAAACCCAAGGCTTACCCTGATGGTGTGGGTACCCCAAACTCTATATTGTAGTGTGCCTCAAAAATAAAATGGGGGTCTGGGGGCAACGCCCCCAGCGGGGTCGAGGGGCAGCGCCCCCTCCGCCAAGACCAATTTAGCACCTTCAAACCCACACAAAAGTCCAAGGCGCACACCGTTTTTGTGATTTTTGTCCGATGCTATACTTTTTCTGCCAACTGCTTCAATGCCTATGTAAATGTCCTTCCCTTCAGTATGCTATTCACTGTTCGTTATTTGTGTCCTTATACGAAATAAATAACTAACCCTAACTATTGGTTGCCGTACGGCATCGTGCTTACTTCCTCCTATAATGAATTCCGTACAGTTTATCCCAAGAACCCTTCTCAGTACGACTGTATTGTATAGTTGCCTACTCCCGTTTGAACCGCACAGTGCAGATGTCGACTGGCGTACGAGCTTATAGCCACAACTTGGTTTTTAATAAAGTCCGTCGCTCCGTACGGTATCACTTGAATGTTTGCCTTCTCTTCCGTCAGTGTGACCTTAGCTCATCTTAGGGATTGTCGTACGGCTATTTTCAATAGACGTCCCTTCCTTGGTTGATGCCATACGGCGTTCCTCTTCGCAGTCTTCGAGTCCTAAGACGATGGTCTTCCAAACTTGTGTTGCCGTCCGTACGGCTTCCAACTTAGCATGCCGTACGGCCATACGGTGGTGTGTCTGACGTACGGCCTCTTTCTTTGCCGTGGTGTAATTCTTTCCTTGCCCGTACAAAGCTGTACGGCCTCCTTGCTCAAGCGTGCCCTATTTTTCTTTTCCCTCCGTCGTACGGTGCTTTGCTACCACCGAAATGTCGTACGCCGTACGGCCTTATAATTTTGTCTTGTGCCTTTCTCCTTCGCGAGTTCGCGCGGGTCCGTACGGCACCTTTAATCTGTTAAGTTGTCGTCTGTACGGCCTCAAGCTGTACGGTCTTTTTTTTTTTAATATTAATTAATTTATTTATTTTAAGCACCTTATCTAATTAACTTCTAGAGGCCTCTTCGGTCATCCGTCCAGCCTCTCGGGTACCCTTCCGTCCCCTCAGGTGCTCTGTCCATCCTCTCCGGGTGGGGTTTTGATTTGGAACTGCTAATGGCCTCGTGTATCTCCCGTCCGTCGAGAGTCCACAACTGGATGGCCCCGTCGTAGCCGACTTCTGGAACATTGTCCTTTGGTTTGTTTTCAATGGCAATCCAAAGACTGGAAACCATAAATTCTATAGGGACCACCATCGCTGGCTCGTACATAAGAAGAATAATGAATTTGAAGGCTGCAGCCATGGGGTTCCAAATGTCGCCGATCCGAACGTCGTCACCGAGGTTTTTCCCCTTTGATTTTACCTCTTGGTATTTGATGGGTTCGTCCTCCGTAAACTGGTGTGCAGGGGTGGTTTCCTCCTCCCTAATGCTTAGCATGTTACAAGATGGTGGGAAGAACTCGTAATCTTCCATCTGCTAATGAAAGAGGCCATTCATTGAATCTCCATCATCCCCAGAACATTCTTCCAACTCCAAAACCCCTTCGTCATTGGGCTCCATTCTTCTTTGCCCCCCGTCTCCTCCCACTTGCTTTCCTTCGGATTCTGAGTCCGAAGATGCTAACTCCTCGCTCACCATTTGCGTGCGGAGGTCAATCATGTACTTCCTCTCGACAGTCTCCATGGTGAGTGTGTTCCGCTTCCAGTTGTGGTTCACCTTCGCCGAGGTGAGCCACCCTCGTCCCAAAATAGCCTCGTACCCCTTTTTCTTTAGTGGGATCACCACAAAGTCGAGTACAAAGGGCTGTGTCCCAATCATCACGCGTTGAGCCATGAGGGTTCTGATGGGTTTGATGCCGTGCTGGTCCGCTCTCAACAGGTTGAATGTTGGAGGCCACAGCGTGGGTTTCCCCAACTTTTTCCATGTCTCCTCCGGAAGTACATTTACTACGGACCCGCCATCTACAATGGTGTCTATGAGAGTGGTGCCAAGGATTCCCATCTCGATCACCGCTGGGTGGCGCCCACTATTCACGGCCAGCAACATAGAATCTGTGGTAAGACTTGGAGGAGTTTCAGGTACCTAAGGAGGTTGTGATGGTGTCGTGTTAAGGATAGCTATCCTTAATTGAGGTATGGTTTCCAGGAGGGCCTAGAGTTTTACCGGCACTTCCGTCTGTAATAACTGCCTCAGGATGTTTTCATCCACCTTCGTGCGTGAGGAGCGGGTAGCTTTCTGGGTCTCCGTCTTCGTATGGGGATCCAAATATGTAGCCTTCTTTACTTGGCCCCTCGTAAGTGCAAGCACGGTATTATCAATGTCTAAGAAGTTCGCTCCCTTCGGTCAGTGTGCATCGTCGTGGTTGTCAGGACCACACCAGTGACATAACTTCTGCGGGGTGTCACCCTTGTCACAATCCCTTGCAAAGTGGCCCCACTGATTGCAAGCTCGACACTGGATCATCGGCCAACCCTTCGGGTCATATTGTATTCGAGTCCTTGTGTTGGTGTTGTTGTTATTGTTGTTGCCCCCTCCGCCACCGCGTTGGTTGCCTCCGCACCCGCCCGATGTAGATGGTTGCTCTTGGGTAAATAACACCTGTTGATTCCTTAATTTCATGTTGTATGGGCATTCCTTGGTGGAATGGCCCAAGATTTGGCAAATGTCACAAAATGCATTTTTGGGGCACGACCCCTTTGTATGGCCGCTCTCCTTGTAGTCTGTACACCACATGTCATCTTCCCCCTTGTTGGTACCCCCTTTCATGGTCTTGAACTCCATCATTCTCTCCATGTCCTTTTGGAGTGCCATGACTTTTTTCTTCGACTCACCATCACTGCTACTGTCATCGTCCACAGTGTCATCTTCGTCGGAAGAAGACTTGCTTCTTTTCTTCTTGGAGGTCTTCTGTTCGTTCTCTAAGTCCATCGCCTGGTTATAGGCATCTTCGTATGAGGTGGGGGGCACTATCTTCATTTTCCTCCGTAGGTTCGATTTCAGGCCCTCCACGAACCATCTTTTCTTCAGGCCATCCGCTGGCTGGCTCTCTATTTTTCCGACTAACTCCTTCAGTCTCCTTGCCTTGTTTGGTTCCATATATTTCCGAGACGATTTCATTGTCGTCTCGCAGGAGCCTAAACTCCTTTTCGAATGCTTTCTTTAATAAGTCCCAGGTGTTCACTCTGGTTTTGTCTAAGTCGGAGTACCAGTCGATTGCTACCCCTCGGAGGGTTGCCAGAAACTGTCTCATCCATTCGTCCTGATCAGCGACTCTATTCGTGGACCAGATTGTCTGACACGTGCGGCAATGCCGAAGCGGATCTTCTTTTCCATCTTCGTGGAATTTTGGCAACTTCTCCTTGTTGGTCGCCATGTTTACTTTTCTAGGCGCTGACTGTGTTTGCAGCACCGGTTGTGTTACAGGCTGGGATGGTACTGTCGGCGTCGATACCTCAGAATTGTTTGGTACCGTACCACTTGATGTCCTTGAACTACTGGAATTGTCCAGGCCTGGTGGGCTACTGTGATACCCGTGCCCCTCGGTCACTTCGATACTCGTGGCGGCAACGGTATCCTGAGCCTCCCTCCGTGCGGCTTCCTCTTTTTCCTTCCTT
>MU226773.1:185734-203964 GCA_018584345.1 Thuja plicata
ATCCTCTACGTCACTGTCAGTCACTAAGGTTTGTTGTGTGAATTCGCGGCCCATTATGCTGCCATCTTGTTGTGTGTACCGTGCCGGTCACGTACTACTCACGTACCACCAGCTTGTACCGGTCCCGTACCGTACCAGTCACGTACCAGTGCGAGGCTATGTCACGTACTGTACCAGTCCCGTTCCGTACCTTTCCGTACTATGTCACACTTGTTAGTCACCGTACTAGTCCCGTACTGTACCAGTCACGTACCAGCCCCGTGGCTATGTCACGTACTGTACCAGTCACGTACCAGCCAAGGTACTAACCCCTACAGTCCTCAGGTTCGATTTAGGCAGCGGCGCCAAAATGTTAGTTGCCAATCGAATCTATCTGTTTAAGTACATAGCAAAACTGAAACATAGATGAAGCATACCAGGAACATGCATGGAACATAGATGGAACATAAAAGGAACTTGATATAATCAGCAACCATCTCAGTTAAACATATACATGGATAGGTCTGTTACTTTGGTTCTAATTATTCATATTTCCACACCAAAAAGATAGCTTTTACAATAATGTGCGGGACTCTTATATAGAGAGCCAACGGTTGGTTCGAAGCCAACCGTTTTCTAACTAAATACTATTAACAAACATTGATTAACATATTTTAACCAACCCGACAATCTAACTTTACTTAATATCTATTGTATGTCTACAGCATCCTTTTAATTAGAATAGTTTTATTCTTTCTTATTGGTCTTTTGAATATTCTGTGATTAGTTTTCAGGCATTGTTGATCTTGGGTGGCTACCTTCATAGACAAATCTTACAATGCTCACTTGTTCTCCCACCATGGAAGAGCTCTTTGGCCCATAAGTACGCTTCTAGACACCTACCAATTTGATTTCACAACTGCTGTCATATCAAAACTAGTTTGGGAAATCTGCTGCAACCCTATTCCCTGTGTATGCAACAATTCAAACATGCATGTACATCTTTCTATAGCTGTTACAAATGATAATGTGCATACCAAAACCATCATAATCATGCTACAACATCTCTATTGATGAAATCAGGTCTATATCTCCATGTTACAAAAATCATAATACCCACATGCATGCTAGAACAATGCCCATGCTAAAAATACTGCAATTTAAATGTATCCTGTTTTTCATGGAGAAATTTGAAATTAATTTGCTGTCACATTTGTGAGGCCTTGGCTTTTGATCCTTGCTTGGAATGCTCTCTCAATTTAGAAAACCTATTTTACCTATCATGGCTTGGGCTACAAGTGATAAATAAATCATGTGTTTTGTAAATCAACATGAACATATGATTATTTTGGAAACAATACAACATCTTTGATGCAATGGGATGAGCATGCTTGTGCTCTTAAATCTATTTGTGCTTTTGGCCACTCCGCGTTCTTTCTACATGAGTGAAAAACCCTCCTTTCCCATACAAGTAAGGTCAATCCCTTACACATCTATGCTAGCATAAAACAAAGGAATTTGGACCACATCTGTGGCACTATTGAATTCTAAGTTTTCTTCTCAATGTGAGCTAATGAACAAATTATCTTTGCAAACATCCTATCCATGAAACTAGTAATGATTTCTTACCATTACCAACTTGTAACACGATGAGGACTCTTCTATGGGCTACTTCTTCATGGCATCTTTCTTGGAGAACTTGCGTTTTCTTGCTACTACTTTCCATGTAGTTGTCAATGCAGTCCTTGCTTCTTATGTTTAGATGCATCTTCTATCTTGGAATTCTCCTTCTATTTTGGTTTGGGTGAAGTTGTGGATAAACGCACAACATCTTGTGTTTCAATTCCTGCCTGTGGGCCAATGAGTGCAATAATCTTTTTAATCTCTTCAGGAAATATTAAATTCCTATTTCCTTTCTGCCCATGCTAATATAGAGAGTGCTCTTTACAACATTCCTTCTTTTTGAAGTACTTGGGCTTTTTGCTGATGTATTTCATCTTTCAAAACATGGATAAACAATTGTGTTACTCATTTCCCAAAATGAACATGAATAGGAATACCAACATTGTTGGGCTACATGATCTCTCTTACTACAATTAAAGAAAACAATAAAGTATAAACACTTGTCTCTTGCATGCTTTCTTGGGCTTCTTTTAGGATTTTTTACTTCAGCGGAGGGGCGCTTATCAACCTTCTTCCTTGGGCTGTTTTCTCATCTTTGAAGATGCTTTGCAACATTTCTTTGATTCTTTTGGCTTTCTGAGAAGATGTCATCTCGTTGGAGAAACTTTGCATTCACCCATGTATTCATGAAGAAGTGATGTGCACTCCCCTTCTACAAGAAGTTGAAGGCATCTTCTTTGGACCTTTGTAGTAGTACAATGCTAGCTTCTTCTCCGTTCACTACCTGCTCATTATTTAGAGACTTTAGTTTCTTATTAGCTTTGACAGAAAGAATGACTTAATTACATTGTATAGGCTGGTTCTGTGGAGCTGGGACTTGGACTTTTCCTCTTTGCAAGCGTTCTTGCTTCAAATTTTTCGAACCAGTCTCTTCCTGTCTCTCTCACTCTTGTTCCAATGACAACTCATCCTCTTGTTGGAGCTTCATTGAGAAAAAAATAGTACTCAAAAAATGAAAAGAATGACATTTTGACAGTATTGTAGCCTCATCCCGACTTGTTGAGTATGGATGTTATCCTCTGTATGAAATAACATAATCCATCTTGAGCTGCTGATTTGTTTTCATCTTGTTTTGTGTACATATTTGTGTCATCTCTTGTAGAAGTTTGAACTATTTTCCGGAAGTTCCCTGCATTTGTGTTCTGAAGTTTCTATCCACAGACTATAACAGAAATTGTATAAAAGTTTCCTTTTCATACTATTTCTGTAGTTTGCCTCTCCTAAAATGAAAAGTATTCGATTCTCAATGATTCACTCTTAACTTCTCAGATTTAAATAGGATGATTTGAGCTTTGAATTGGAAGATCTTCATTTTTATTTATTAGCTTTGACTTTAAATGTTCACAAGTGTGGTTTCTACTAGTTTTAATATATTATATTTCATACTTATTATAATTTTATATTTTGTGTAGAAATATCCCCTTTGTTACCCTATTTTGCACAGAATTTTAGGTGAACTAGGTGGCCCTTCTTTGCATCTCTGGACAACAACAAAAGGGGACTCAGCTGATGCTCCATTATAAGGTAGAATCAGCCTATTGTGGAAAATATATGGAAAAACTGCAAAATGAAGCACATAGTTGGGAATTATAGGTTATGGATGAGAAATCCAGACAGTTTGACTGTTTGAGGATAGATCATGTATATTTGTTAATAGAATTGCTGATTTTGTTTATATATAAATGAGGAACATGAGGAGCACACAGAAAATACTGAGGGGGGGGGGGTTGAGTCATTTTTTAAAACTTTTAATCACATGAAACCACATAAACAAAGATATAGAATTGAGAGAGCAAACATCAGCAAGGAGAACACTAGATTTTATGTGGAAAACCCTTTCACATAAAAAACCATGACAGATCAATAGCTTTCAATTACCAAATGAGCACCAACCCAGAAATACGTAAGTGAACACCAACTCACTGAAAGCACCAACCCTCCTCGAAGCACCAACTTCAGTTTTCGCACAAATTCAACAAATGCACTGAAATCTGAAACAATGCTTAACTAATTATCGATAACCTCTCAAGCTAGTGCCAAGCGTTCAAAGTAAGATGTTTTGGAAACGGAGCACCAACAAACCTATGCACAACAATCACTTGGAATGACCCTGAATATTGTGTATCTTCCTTCTCACCATTAATAATACAGTGCCATACAAGAGAATACAAGCCAAAAACTATTATAAGTCTCCTGATATTCAAAACTCCATGCACATGCAAAATCTTCTACTGAAAATGGAGCACAAAATAGGCAATGCGATAGGAATAGTACTCCTTACTGCTGTTGAATCTCCCCTCATTCTTGTAACACAATATCTGCTAACTGCTCATGCACTGACTACCTAGAGTACGTATCTCTCATTTAAGACCAGAAGATTCTTCGTCATTTCTCTGCCGGGAGGAACTGAAGAAATAAATCCTGATATAGTTCACACCTTGCACCTCGAATACTTTAGAACTTGCAATGTTTGCGACTCACATGAACGACAATACCTTGCCCATTAACATTTGCTATGACACTCCAATAGGGACTCACGTGATTCCCAAATTGAATGTAAGAATTTCTTCATGTTGGCCAGGAACTATGAGCATAGATTGTGTTAGGCCCTGATTTTGTCAGATTTCCCCCATTTGTAAGCAATCCCATGTCAAGGTTGTCTAGACAACGTTCTCATTAGGAATGGCTCCCGTATTTTTCTTCTGTAGCAAGGTATCTCTGCAAAATACCTACATTTTCTCCCATTAATATTTCTTACCACCCAGTTATTGAAGGAATAATCATTGCACAACCCAAAATAGCATCCATTGACTTTATTTTGAAAATCGACTCCATGTGAAAGGCTCGACTGAGGAATATTTTTCTTTTACTGCAGAAGCATTACACAAAACTAAAGCTGCCCCCACTCCCATGACACATAAACGTCTAAGCCGTAACACCAAAGATGGGAGGAATAAATAATGAATTTATTTCAAATAGAATGCCAAGCACTAATTTCGGAAACTGTCCAACACTTTGAGAATGTGATGAATGCATATAAATTTTAGCTACCATTATGCCAAAAATTGTCGCAGCCCAAAATAGGTAAATCGTGCCTCATTTTATCGGCTTGTCATGAAGAGTCAACCTTTTGAAAAATCAAACAGTGACATGGCAGATAATCTGACTTGGCCCAAGGAAGTAGACAAGCAAGCAGGTGAAGTGGACAAGCAACCAGTTCAAGCACACAACCAAGCAGCTCAAGCGAGTAACCAAGTAGCTCAACCAGACAACCAAGCAGCTCAAGCACGCAACCAAGTAGCTCAAGCACGCAACCATGTAGCTCAAACAGACAACCAAGTAGCTCAAGCAAGCATTAAGCTCAAGCAAGTAGCCAAGTAGTTGATGAACTGATGAATAATCAACAACTTGATAAGTATTTCATTCGTCTTTTGTGCATAGTTCCTTGTTACTTTGACTAATCCTCCAAAATTTATATGACCTTGATCATCAACCTTTAACTTTAATGACAAAATATCAAGGTTACACAAGGACGCATCCCTTGTCCCCAAACCCCTTGTCCTCATCCCCTCGACATTTTTGGGATGACGAGACTCAAAGGAGACATCTCCCTGCCGTCCCTGATGAGAAGAAATTGGTCGAAACAACAAGAAATATCCCCTACTGTTTGGGGATGGCTGTTAATGAGAGGGGATGTTTCCTGCCTTTAAAAAATAGTTTTTAAAATTTTTTGTTTGCTTCTATAACTCCTCACGAGAATCAAAACAATGTATTCAAATTTGAAATGTATGGGAATCAAAACAGCTAGTTAATTTCAAATGTATGAGAATCAAATATATTCAACGAAATACACATTAAAAGTTATAGTTTAATTTTCTAAGGCATGCCAAGTTTGAGTCTCAATACTATGCTTGAAAAGTTTCGGTCTTGAGTTTTGAAATTAAAAAAATGCACTATTTTATTTCTTTGTATGATTGTACTTTATTTGCTTTGAAATGTTTACCATTTGGCACTGACCATAGTGGCTACCATTGGATGATCCACTTTTGCTAGAGGGTGATAGTGACTCAGATGGTTCTGAGTCTTTGGGTATTGATAGCCCGAATGAGGCTTAGTGTCATAGACTATTGTATTTTGATGTTTGAGACAATGCTTTATCAAAATTTATTATGCTGTTATACTACTACTCTGATGATTTATTTACATTTTGCTATTGTTGTTATTAGTTATTGACATTTTTCTCACTCTTTCCCTAGACACACACACACACACAATGCCGTCCCCTGTTTTTGGCCCTCTAGGAAACGTCCAGGAAATGCGTCCCCTACTGTCCCCCTGTCCCCATCCCTGAAACGCCAAGAAACATAGCAAAATATTCAACAAAACATCCATAAAAAATAAGTAGAAAGCATTATTAATGCTTACAAATATTGTCATGAAGAGTCCAATTAAGTAAATTCATGTGAGAAGCAAACAACATGCTGGTGTCTATTCCAATGTGTGATTTACACATCAAATGTGTACATATTAGACTATCTCTAAATGGTGTCATGGAAAGAGGTTGATTGCTAAACTTTGATAACATAATTGTCCATTGAACTCCGTTCTTGGAAAGTTGGAACACATTACATATCATGAACCTCTAGCTCCGTCCAATCTATTCGAACTTCCGGTGGCACAAGCCACAAGTCACTAGATAGAAGTTTAAACCTTTGAGACAAATAATAGTAGATTCAGTTTTGGTCTCTACTGTTGAATAAATTTCTTCTGAAAGCATCACTCTTCTAGTTTTGATGCGAAATATACTCTACTTTTCAAAGTTGAGCTTGTGTAGTTGGATGCATGATACATTTGGGACTTGAAAACCATAAACACAGAGAAGTATAACATGAATATTGACATTTTGAATTTTCAAAGTGAGTTGAAATTCTAGCAAAACTGCATTAAAATGCCGAAAATCATAACTTCAATATTCATCTCTAAAAGATGTTAACTTATCTAGAGCTTCTAGTAGTCCTTATAGTGAATAAAGTAATGATAAAAACTCTGTTCTTGCTATGAATTGTGTTTGCTTGAGGAATTTTGAGAGTATCTTTTTAGGTTTTGGCATTTTGCATCTGATATAGTACTTTGTGTGAATCTCTAAAAAACGTTTAGCATCTTGTGAAGTTCCAATTGCAATGTAGGGAAGCTCTCACATTGCTTATGATGACGTAAGTTGATGGAGAGTATGATAATTTGAGTCTTGGTTTTTTCTTAATATTGAATGTTCTCCCTAGGCAGAAGATGCACTCCAGTGAAGAAGACTGTATGTTGGTGGTTTTTTACTATATAATATTATATGCTATAGTATCTCAGTTTTCTTTATCAATAAACTATCATATTGTTGACCAGTGACATGAAGGATTGTGAATGGAAAGAAAGATGGAACAGGATAAAATGGATAGAAAAGGATTTTTCAAACTATACCTTCACTTTAACCATGATTAAATAGGACACGCTTCACAATTTGCAAAAACACATGTTAACCCGGATCAAAATACCAAACAGGTATGAATCTATGCATACTTTTGAATGAACTTCAGAAACTAATTCGATTACATCCATTTTCATAGGATTTTTCAAGATATCCCTTCACAGTGCTCACACTAATCATGATTACATAAGACATCCTTCACAATTTGCAAAAATGCATGATGAACCTTGAGCACAATACCAAACAGGCATGAATCTATGCATGCTTCAGATTGAATTTCAGAAACTTATTATGTTACATCGATTTTCATAGGAAGGCATACTTTTTGGTGAGGGTTAATTGTCATCGATTACTGCAAAATTAATGCAATATAAACATTATTTGTGCAGCTGGAAGTTTATATGGCTTTGGAGAATGCAATATCAAGTGTAAATCAAGAAAGGTGTAGGACTGAGGATAAATCAAGTTCATCTGGTCCAGCAGCAATGGCCGTTAGCATCTTTGGCAAGAACTTGGGGTTAAACAGGTCTGAGGTTTGTCTTCTTTGGCATCTCTATATTCTCAATGTAACTTTTTCTTGCTTTCATAAAATAAAAATCAAAGTTTTAACTAGATACTGCAAACTTTTAATTTGTTTTTCTTCATACTCAGATAATATTATAATCTTTGTTTAGCAATATAATACAGAGAACAACAGCACACTTTGCAAAACTAGATTACTTTTGCTGTTGCATTAAGAGATCCAAATGTTTCATTCCTTATTCTTCTTAAAAAGATATATTTATTTACTCCATCTATATATTTATGGCCCATGGGAATCTTCCTAGAACCCAAAATTGAAAACCTGAATGCAAGAGAAGTGGAGGCCATTAGGAGTGGTTGAGACACTGATAATACCCAAAGATTGCTTCATTGCTGTCTTTTCATCCAAACAAGAGGAGGTGCAAATCCTCCAAGGAATGGCTCTTTGTTTCTTAACAAATATGGATGCTCTACAGGGCATGAGGCTCCTTTCACTCCCTGGAAATATCTCCCAAATAGTGTTCTTGTTTGGGTTTATTGCCCCCTTCTTCCGAGTGAATGTTGGCAAGAGAAGTTGTTGGAAAAGATAGGTATACTGTACAACAATAGGAGAATATAAACCGCCTCATAAACCGACTACTTTAGGAGTTCCCAATTGAGCTTGTATCTGTATAAATATAGATTTTGTCAGGTCCAACTAATTTGTGGCTTTAGTCACACCCTTCTTACTTAGTTACTCGTGTTAATTAGTTTGAATAATGACATGCTGATCTCCAAGTTTTGATGTATCAAAATTTTATTATAAATGTTAATTTTCTTGTGAACCCTTTTGGTTGATAAACTTTACGAATCATGGATTCATGTATTGATCACTGCTAACCAGTATTAGATTACGATGTCCTAGTGAGTGATTTGGATGGTGCTGCTCCTACTCCTGGGTTTATTGGTGACTAACTCTATTGTTACATGTTTAGGAATTTGTGTGATGGTGAAATGTGAATGCTAGTATGTATGTAGGAATTCTAGCATGTTCCAATGGCTTGGTTCCTATTTTGGGCAAACTGTATATTAAAGTAGAGGTTTGTTATTACTGTGTTTCCTCTTGTGATCTTACTGCTTGTAATACTTTTCTAGTTTGGGTGTTTCTTGATTGGATGTTTTAGTTGGTTTCCTTGGAATCATAAAGTGGATTTTACATGTTAATTATGTATTTTGAAGATGGTATATGCTGCATGGTAAATTCTATAGATTTTGCATTTCAATTTGTCCGAAAGATTTGATTGGCATTGTGAACCATTATGTTTGACAACCCTTCTTGTAATTATTATGCATATCTTAGTGTTATTTTAATTGCCTAAATGCTAATGGAAATCGATGTTAGTTATGTGATTATTTTCATATGATGTTTGAGATGCCTAATTGTGTTGTGATTTTATGCATTTGCTAGGAAATCAATTAAAATGCTAGGTGGTTATTGTTTGGTCAACAATATTTTCAGTAGATTGCATGTTCTAGATTGAAGTTTTCCTAAAGCTTCAAGATTACATGTTCTATTGTCAAACTCATTAACAAAGAGGAACAATTAAGTAAATGGATAATTGGTTATGTTCTAGTTTGACCTTAGTTAGGATACTAATAGATGGGATTGTTCTATGAGTTATTTGTGTAGGGCATGATTGATGCATTTTTATATTATGAATGTGATATTTCTTGTAGACTATTACTTGAGTCATATTCACCAATACAATGAAAAACATGCCAAGTTTGTATGTGGTTGTCATTGTATATTGAATTGGTTGCCCCATGTATGTGGCTTGAATTGGCCACACTTTGAAAACCATTAACAAAATAATCCTTAACTATGACTTTGACTGTGAAGATGCAAAGATCTCCAACAATGGGTATATATTTTGTAGATTTTGTGATCATGATTACTCATTGGTCTATTACTTTGTCAAACTTATAATTTAGTGGGCGATTTGGGGCAATGTTGCCAATGGGGTTGAGGGGTAATGTCCCTTGTCGGGGTGTGGGGGGTAGTGACCCTTGTGGAGTTTGGGGTTTTTTGGATTTTGTGATCATGATTAATTGTTGGTCTATTACTCGGTCAAACTTATAATTTCGTGGGTTATTAGGAACAATGCCTCCAACTAGGTTGAGGGTTAGTGGCCCTTGAGGGGATTTGGGGGTAGTGTCCCTAGTGGGGTCAAGGGGTATTGCCCATTGTGACGTTTGGGGACAATGCCCCTGGTGTGTTCCCTATCATTATATAGGATGGGGTTGAAGGGCAGAGTCCCTACCACCAAGCCCTTCAAATCCACATAGACCTTCATGATGCACACTCACAATATAGGGTGGGGTTGAGAGGCGAAGCCCTTGTTACCAAGCTTGAATGAAGCGCTTGAAAACAACATAGCACTTCATGGTGCACACCATTTTCATAGTTTTTTGTACATTTTAGATGGGCATGTCATAAACCAAACAAGACTTAAAAGTTTGTAAGTTTTTTTTGAAGTAGATTAAATTTTAGGTGTAAGGGGATGGCTAGCCATTCCTAGTGCAAACTAAGGATGTTTGGATATCCCTTGGTCATCCTAGGGACAGCTAGCCATCTCCTACAATAACTACAATTTTTTTGATGTACTAGGTATTTTCCAATTATTTTGAAAAAGAGGATAGGTTGGGGACATTTCCTAGTCTTCTTTGTACCTTGAAACATCCACTATAGGCGATGGGGTCATTTTGGGTAGGGGACACGTCCTTGAGGAGCATAGATTAGAACTATTGGAAACTAAACAAAAAGAGGGAAGAATGTATTGGCTCCCTACTATGGAGGGTAGAACAAGATTTTTTAGTATTTCAGTTTTTAGATGATACTATCATGTTTGTAACCCTAATGACCAATGGAAGTTAACACTCAAAACATCTTCTACAAATGCATCATAGCCTTAAGTCAACAAATGAACTAAAAAGGGTCCAACCCAATTTTTAACATGACAAAAGGAAGAACAAAAAGAATCTAAAAATCTTGGGATTTGAAGAATAAAAATTCTCTTATCTATCTATGCCTCCTAATTCATTTTAAGTATCAGTATACATAATAAATGAGCATACAAGAATTAATTCGTTCACTCTTGTGCAAGCCAAGGCAACATGTATAAAATGGAGTTCCATGTTACTCCTCTCCATCCAATAGGATGGGGCCGCATGGTAACCCCAAGATCCATGCACTTACCTTAAACCAATTAATAGACCATATCCATCCCATGTGAGATCAAATCATGGAGTGGACTGCACTCCTTTCAACCCATTTCAAAAGCAAATGGGTTGACTTGAGTACTAGCACTAAAGTTCCCAATCTCAATATATTAATGCTCTTTTTTAAACACTTCTAAGGGTTATAAACTTATAATCCTTCTTATACACTTAAACATGTTACCACAAGCAATCCACACGAAGGTACTTTTCCTAGGGACTAAAAATTACATGAAAATACAAATTTTCATTTTTTACAAGCTTATAAACATCCTCAAAATTCTAAATATGAATTTCACATTTAAAAACTAAAATTAAAACATACTAATTTTCAACCACAGAATATACAACAAAATATCAAGGGATATAACTGGGAATTACATGGCTAACAAAGAGTATTTGCCATACTTGACTGTAATGACCCCAATCCTGATATAGGATTTATTAATAATAAATAATAAAATAGAATTAAATATAAATAAAAAGATAAACAATAATAATATTATAATATAAATCATAATATGGTATTAATATTGATATTATAATATAATATATAGTTCATTATTAATATAATAATATATTTTTAATGTAATATGGATAATAATAATATATTATTAACAATATTACATCCCCTTTACAAATATGAATTTAATAAATTATGATATTAAAATATTATAATAATACAAATAAAGCCGATATATCATTGAATAAGTTTAATTAAAGATTTAAACTTATTATTAAAAGAAATAAGAAACCGTCACAAGTCATCACAAGCCATAATCGATAACACTAATATACTATTCATGTATGGTTAAAATCTTTACTTAACCACATTAGTAATATATAATGTTATTATTAATAAATACAATATTATTGATTAATATAATTAATTAATAATATATTGTTAACCCATATGTTGATCAATATTGTTAATCAATATTAATATATAATCAATCGATACAATATCAATCTACATATGGTCAATCAATTAATAATTTTTTGTATTATATATAAGGAGATCAAGGAAAATAACCGAAATGTTCCAGTCAAGTTACATCAGCGAGTATCAAAAAATAGGAGGCACAGCCTCACAACATAAAATCACATCGACAAGTATAAGTATTGCATAACCATAACAAAACAGAGCAAGGAGCTCAACAAAAGGCCTAGTGCAAAATATCACTGTGGGTGTCAACCCACGCAGTCCATCCCATAGAGCCCTCCATCCATACTATGTTCTTCAGCTCTTGGATTTGCGTCAACATGAGGTTCTGATCCTTTTTAGACTTGAGGTTCTTTTTGATTTCCTTGTTGAGTTTTTTGCAAGCTTTATCAAACATTTGATAATCCTCCATATTCCTTCTCCAGTCATAGCCATGCTTGAGCTCGTACACAAAGAAGGTAGCATCTCCATTCTTCAGAAACCTCTTAAGTTTCTCCTTGTCCATCATCATAGTAGTATGGACCTGCAAAAAGGTTTTAAAATGATTGAGTTTCAGAGATGACTCAGTAAGAACCCTGGGGTTGCTCTGATACTTTTCCTCATTCTTGCTTTTTCAAATCAGCCAAAGAATATGAGAAGAGAGGATATTCCAGAAGAGATTAGCATCATTTTTAAGACCAATAATATTCTCGGTGATAATTTCTAGAATATGCACATTAGTAGGATAAGTAATGCCAAACATTTTCCAAATTGTTTTAGCAAAAATGCAGTCCAAAAGGATATGTCTGCCAGTTTCAGGAAGATTACATAAGCTGCAAAATTCATTCATGTGCATATCTTTTCTAATTGGTAGTCTGTCAAGAGTGACCAACCATTTAAAGCATTTGATTTTAGGTTCAATGATACCTTTCCAAAGCCTATCAAAGAACTTATTCCAAGTTTTGATATCAAGGGAGGAGTACCAAACAGAGTTGACATGGTCGATGATAGAATTGTTATATCCAATAACCTTGTAAATATTTTTGGCTTTGATTTTGGAGATAACAGCCCCATCAGGCCATTTGCAACTTAAGAATCTGTGAGAGTCGACAAGACAGGCAGTAGGCAGGTTATAAGTGGCCTTAACAATCATGTTATAGGTCTTCTTTTGAGAGGCCGGGATACTGAATCTGTTCTTAAGGTCATCCCAGCTGATAAGCTTATCATGTTCAAAGAGAGCAACCAACTGAGAGATGCCTAAACTGTTCCAGTGCCGAGCAGAGCACCTTATGGAGAGGGCAAGGGGTTTGCCATGTAAGTCAAGATTCCACCAGATGGATCTTTCACCGTATAAATGTTTATCATCATGGAAATCCTTATTGGTAATAAGAATTCTGACTTGATCCCAGGCTTTCCATATGGTTCTGAAAACAACAAAACCCTGGATAGCAATAGGGAAGTTACCAATAATCAAGTCACTAAGAGGGAGATTCTTCCAACTTTTAGCATGTTTAGGGACAACCCTTTCAATATTATGCCTAACAAGAACTTTCCATGGATCATAACCATCCATAGAATGAAAAATCCACTTGGCAGCTAGGGCCACCGCTTGGGTTTTAAGATCTTTTAGCCCCAAACCCCCCAAGAGTTTATTCGTATGGCACCAGGCCCATTTAACAACATGCATTTTTTTGTTTCCTTTAACATCAGACCAGAGGAAGTTCCTAACAACTTTTTGAATTTCCAGAATTTGATAGTTACTGAACATCCAGGGAGAAGAATAGAAAATGTTATAAGAAGAGAGAATTTTTTGACAGACCTGAACCCTGCTAGCTAAGGACAAGGATCTATTATGCCATTTGTCCAGTTTTTTGGTGATCTTATCCTTAATCCAAAACCACATATCTTTGAGGGAGGGCTCGATAAAGAAGGGAATGCCAAGATACTTGACAATCTTATGTGGGCCACCCCATTGAAAATTGTGCTGTTTAAACCAATAAGGAGGCTTATCCTCCCTACCAAGGCATATGGATTTGGCTTGAGAAACCCGAGCACCAGAGATGGCACATAAACAATTAAGTTTGGTTTGCAAGGCATCGAAGTTGTCAGCATTGGACTCGAAGAAAATGGCAGTATCATCAGCGAACTGAGAGTTGATAAGCTCATCATTATTGGGGAGAGATATACCCTTAACAACAGGAGATAAGGAGTTATCTCTAAGAATGTAGTATAAAGCTTCAGAAGCAATAACAAAAAGGGCAGGGGCTAAAGGGCAGCCTTGTCTGATGGATCTCCCAAGGGGGAAGGGCTCAGAAAGAGAGCCATTAATATCTACCTGAGTAATGACGTCTTTAAGCAGAACATGAACCAAATCGCAGAAGGTGCTAGGAAACCCAAAAGCCTTAAGCATCATGGATATAAAGCTCCATTCAATTCTGTCATAGGCTTTTTCAAAGTCCAGGAGCAACATAGCAGAATTCTGTTGAGAGCATGAAGCCCAATTCATGGCTTCCCAGTTGGTGATAAGGTTCTCAAGAATAAATCTACCCTTGATGAAACCAGTTTGGGTAGTGCAGATAAATTTAGGTAAGATATCCACAAGCCTAAGAGCCAAAATTTTAGCTAATATCTATAAGAAACATTGAGAAGAGTGATGGGTCTCCAATTCTTGATGAGAGCTTTATCCCCATCTTTGGGAATAAGTTTAATGATACCTCTATTAATAGTAGAACCAAGGGAGCCATTAACAAGGGCTTCCGCATAAATGTTTTGAAGGTCTTTAGAAATCCAGCCAATGTTGGCTTTGTAGAATTCCACAGGGAAATCATCTGGCCTAGGGGCCTTGTCATTGTGGAGAGAGTTAATAGCCTTCTCAATTTCCTCAAGAGAGATGTCTTTAGACAACAGACCAACATCATTACTAGAAATCATATTAGGGATCAGAGGAATGCACTTGTTTCTCATGATATCAGTCTCTTCAGAGTCCTCAGAGGTAAAAAGGTTTTTGTAGTATTCAACAAAAGCTTTTTTAATGCTATCCGGGTCAGACACATCTTGATTATTCACTAAGATCCTATCAATGGTTTCATTAGATTGTTTATGTTTAATGAGGTTAAAGAACTTAGATCTCCGATCTCCATTTTGGAGCCAATGAGCACGTGATCTAATCCTCGCTCCTCTAATCTTAATTTGTTGATGTTTCCTGAGAGCTTCTTTGGCAGAAATAACATGTGAAGTAAGATCACCATTCGAGGGACATGCTTGAATATTGGCTTCAACAATTTGCAGATCAGAGAGCAGTTTTTCAGAGAATCTATAATCTTTGGCTCTCTTTTGGCCAATGGTTTTTAAAAGGTTTTGCCAGGCCAGCAGGTTCATCTCCCATTTATGGACATGCGAGGAGGATGGGGAGTTGAGGATATTGATATGACGAATGATGGAGATGGCAGCCAATACATCTTCATCATAAAGTAAGCTAGTGTTCAAGATAAATTTAGAGTTGGAGTCCCTATGAGGAGCAGGGGAATTGTTGAAACTAATACAGGCAGAAATGGGGTGGTGATCGGAGAGGGCAATGGAGGTGACAAGGATAAAGTTTCCTTGGCTATCAGGAAGGAAGGAAAAGAAATTTTTGTTACCATAAAACCGATCAAGCCTAGAGTATATTCTGGAAATGCCTTGTTGAAAATTGCACCAAGTGTGCCATAATCCAGGGTTATTATCCTTATTACCGGTAAGGGGATCGAAAAGATTTTTATCATTCTTCATCCTATTCCAGTGATTTTTTTCTGATCCTTCCAAGCAAAAGGGAGTCCTCCCAGTTTATCATCCTGAGACTCAACCATATTAAAATCCCCTCCAACAATCCATGGGATATTGGGCAGCCCTGCCAACCAGTCCCAAAGAGTCGATCTCTCCTTATGATCATTCGGGGCATAGATGGTGCATATGCCAAAGATTGAATTGTTATAATTGATGGTAATCCAAACAACTCTTTGACAGGGAGAGATACCATTACCAGTAATATAACTTCCCCATTTGGGGTTCACAAGCAACACAGCGCCCCCCCTACCTCTGGGGTGTGTAGTATAAAACTTAAGAGCATCCTTCCAGAGGAAGTTAAGATTGGAATAAAGCACGAAGCCAACAACCTTGATTTCTTGAAGCATTAGAAAATCAATAGATTTGTAGTTATCAATAAATCTCTTAATAACAAGCTTTATGTCAGGTGATTCGAGACCCCTAATATTTCAGGAGATACAATTCATCATATAACTTGAGACGGGGCAGCACACTGGTTTGTCTCCCCTTCAATAGGGGACATGATAGCTAGGAAGGAGTCTCCATTTTTTTTACTTGAAGAACTCTTGTTTTTGGATCCTAAAGGCCTCCCAGGCCATTTAGAGGCCTGAAGGTTATCTTTGAATTCCTCTTCATTGTCAGAACCTGCAGGGGATTGGGAGTCGACCTCCATGGAATGCTTAAGCTGGAGGGGGATGGGGATGGAGATAAGATGTGATTTAGAAGCCGGAATAACTTCCAGCGAGCAATCATCATCAATCTCCCTGAAAACTTTGTGTGGGAGTTCATGATTGTGGTCGGGTTTGGTACAACTACCGAAAAGATCAAGGTTGGTTTTACTCGAAACGGATGAGTAAACTTGAATTTCTTGCGAATTGTGGTTAATTAATCCGGGTGGGAGAAAAGAATTAGCAGGCATTGGGGAATCCTTCGAAGCTAAATCATTTCTAGGGGTTCTTCTCCTACGTTTTTTGGTAACAATTTGGAATCCATCATTAAGTACAACCCAGAAGGAGACCGGGGTCGGGATAGAGGGAAAGGACGGAGAAATGGGGTTCAGATTTGGAATGGGATTAGTGGAAGGAACAACTTGGGGTTTAGAGACAGCAGAGGATTTCTCAATAGGGATATTCGCAGAAATGGATTGATCCGGATGAGGGGCTTTATTAGGAGTGGCTTTTTTCTTGATAATGGGGCAATCTCTCCTAAGATGCCCTTCTTTCCGACATAGGAAACAGACATTCAATCCTCCTAGGATTTCAATGGGGCAGGTGAAGATGTCTTCATTAATATTGATACTTAGGTCAGGAGGAATTTCTTTTCTCGGATTGAGCGAGATAAGAACCCTAGCATCCATATGAGGGACTAGCCTAACTGTTTTGTCCATGCGAATGACTTTTCCAAGGGGTTCCAGTAACTGTGGGTGGAATCGCCATAAAAACGAAGGAACATTCTTCACCAGAATCCATCGAGGGGCAGAGAGAGCGAGGACTTCCTCATGGACAGCCTCTGGAGACCAAGCTAGGGCACGGAAGGAAGAATTTCCGACAGTCCAATACTGCTTTTTAAGAACTTCAACTTGGGAATCATTGTTAGCAAAGAAAATCACAAATAAACCTTTCTGTAGAAATATGATAACCAAGCTTCAAATTCCAGAAGTTATGAAACCTGTTAGTATACAGATTTGTCCTGCAAATTAACGAACAATTCAACTCTAAATGCCCAGAAAGAAAGACAAGCAATACTAATAGTTGGACGAGTTATCATTAATTGATAACCCTCCTCTGAATTAAGAGGTACAGCTCCCTCATGAAAAGATATTCAATGAATTAGATAACAGAGCGTATCTTTAACCTGAAGATACAAAAGGCTTTTTGACATTCATCCATAAACATGAAATGAATGTGATTACAATAGAAAAGATTCTGAGAAAACAAACAAATGGCCAACTGACAACTTATATAATCTTCTCAATCACAGAGAAAACAAAAGAAAAATCTAATATCTATTTTGTATATGTAGGTGCATAAAACCAACTGATTTCAGATTGCATACAAAGACTTGATAAACAGGACAATATAACACCAGAAATGTGACTGGAACAACCAACAAATTGTTTACAATCAGAGAAATATAAATTTATACCAACAGATTTAAAATTGTATTTCTTCTTATTTCAGATATACGAACAAAATAACCAACTGATTATTGTGTCCCTGTCCATAAACAAGCTGCAAAAATAAAAATATCTTCTTATCCCCCTCTTTCTCTGTTACAATAATATCATAAAATAATTTCTCCCCCCACCTGTAGCCGACTGACTTCCAGAAAAAGAACCCTTGATTTCCCCTCTTTTCCCCTATTTATCACCTTGTGTCTTTTCCTCGACATTCTTGGTCAGTTATAATAACTAATTCTTGCGAGATCCCCTTTTATCTTTACCAATTCAATGTTTTATAACTTTACCATTATAATACTAATTAAAGTATTTTTAATGATTGATGGGGGTTCGTCTATAATCGGGATAAAACTTGGTTAAGTTTAAAGTAACCACAATCAAGTCAAATGTCATCGTATTAATCTGCCACCTCT
>MU226773.1:204064-225707 GCA_018584345.1 Thuja plicata
TACTAATTAAAGTATTTTTAATGATTGATGGGGGTTCGTCTATAATCGGGATAAAACTTGGTTAAGTTTAAAGTAACCACAATCAAGTCAAATGTCATCGTATTAATCTGCCACCTCTCATTTTTTTATGTTGAGTCACCATTATATGAAAATAGTGTTAACTATACTGGATTAGTATCAAATGCAACTCCATCTCAAATCGCTATATGACAGTGAAATGAGATCTGCGAGTAGGTATGTTGGTCCTTTTCTTCTTGCTAATATCTGCACACATGTTGGAAATGGTGGCATCACTTATCTCTGGTTGAGTTCTAAACACTTCAACACCGCGCCAGATCTCTCTTAAACTTCACGGTATCCACGAAGAAGTCATCCATGTGGGTCTATATGCTCGATGCTCCCCTCGGTCAACAAGTTCCCTCTCATGGAATAGATTAGGCTTCAAGTGTGTAATCACCTTGGACGTTCGGGTTTTCTTGGTTTGGGTAGAGGCATGTCAAACTCGAACTCCATATAATTCATCATTCTCTGCTATCTCATTTAGCCAATTCAATGTCTTCATCTAATTCTTCAAACTCCTCTTTAAGAAATCAATGGCTGTCACCAGGAAACCTTTATCAATAGGCATGAAGCTCTCAATCACTGGATTGGGCATGTGTTCTGGAGCATACAAAACTGACTGGCATTTTGTCAAATAGATGACAGTCATCCTCTCATGCTTCTTTTGTTGGGCTCGGACATTATATGCCCTTGATACTTCACGTGATACCTGTCGGCGTTTTGAGTGTCTTCTTTCATTGGTGCTTTCCATGCTGTTTGCCGAGTATCATTGACAGTCTGTTATACTAGGATATAGTTCCCAATGGCAAAGAGATCCAATGTGTTGCAATTTAGAAACACTTAGGATATTGACTTCTTGGCTGTGGAACGTGCTCCAATACCGAGCCCTCAACTCTTATCAATTTTTCATATAATGATGAAGGCATTCCCTTTAATTTGGAAATGACTCAATGTTTTCTTATTTTTGCTATGCTCGTGCCGACAGAGGCTATGATCACTTTTTCCCATTTTATAAAATCGGGCAGGTGAAAGGTTCTTTCAGGTTCCTTTAAAGACTCCACATTTTGTCAAGCAGTTTGGTGTGCATTCATCATTGTAACCCCATTTTGAACTTTGTGATTCGAAACACTATTTACATGCCATATACCAACAAAGCTGCGAGCTCTGTATTCTGGATGGATCAACCTGACTGGAGGTGATGGCTTCACCTCTTCATGGTGCCATTTTCTTTTTAAGTCTTTTCAACCGGTATATTTGATATCCTCCTATTAAAATTCTCATTCTAGATGTTGGGTCGCCCATCATAGAAAAGGTTTAGCAATATCTTTCCCCTGAATTTCAAACTCAGAGCTTTCATATCGGGTCCATGTCCCATCACAACACTATGGAAACACCGATTTTGGCAAAGGACATGATTGCAATCCACCATATTCTCAAATTCTTTGGCACCTTTAATGCTTTGCGAGGAGGTCTTGGTTGAGCAACAAGGAGCCTCTTACACACAACTTGAACAAGCCATGCTTTCTTAAGGTGGGCTTTTAATCCCGTTTGAGCACATCAGTATCCTATGAGTTCATAATGACTAAACTGGAGTAATCAAGATCCATTACTTTACATCTGCAACTTTGGCACATGATCGTCGGGCTATGCCTTCTTATCCTCTATTTGCAAGTTGTCCAACAAAATGAGGACCTTAGCCAACAAAGACATCGGCTCTGTATATGTGGATCAACATAGAGTCTGAACCTCCAAATTGTGGTGCTTAAATCTGCATATCAAAATTTGACTTTGAACCCGGCTTTGAACTCTACTTGAACTTTCTGAATTTGCAAGCTCGATTTTGAACTCTAAACTTGAACCTGCATGATGCCTTTCGAAATATTGAATCTTGAACTTTGAACTTGCGGTTCAAGATTCAAGATTTAACATTGCATAATGCAGTAATGATCATAAAGGATAAGAAAATTTGGAGGAATTTATCTGTAGGGCTCAAACTTAAAAGTTTAGAATTTGGGTGCTGAAAGCATGTTAACAAAACCAATCATCCAAAAATTTCCTCGGAGGGCACTTGTCTATTTCAACAACAGAAAAGAAAATTGCAGTGTTTCGTAACCTATTCTTTTCCTTAATAATTTCAGCAAGCATTTCAAGGTTGGGAGTGATGGAAAAAGGCATTAGAGCAGCCTCAGAGTTCTTACCAGGAGTGGAGGGGCCATGTCCAGGGTCCAAGCTAAACCTCGCTTTGGCATCTATGGTGGTTCCAGAATTCGCAACTGCCTCAGAGAAGGATTTGTTTTTACCAGAATGTGAAGGGTTAGGTTTAATGGTCTCGACATTGGTCTCTGTGTTTTTTGTTTTAATTGCAGAGGGAATGGGAGGTACAGCCTCTGCCGGATGATAGAGGTCGGAGGAATGACAGTTAGTCATATTAATTGCATTAAATGAGAAGCAAGGAACGCCCACACCTGTAGCATTAGAGTTGCCAGCGAAAACCAGCTGTCGACTGCCGTCCGTGGAGTAGTCGCCGTGAATCACCACTTCAGCACAAAATGCAGAGTTTCGCAAATTCAGCAGAGCCAAAAATAATTATCACCATCAATAAATAATTAGTAATATTAACTAATATTAATAATATAATTCAACATATAGTCAAATAATAATATTATTAGTCAACATAAATTATAATATAAATTAATATATATACAACTAAAATAATGATATAATTAATATATATATATATATATATATATATATATAATATAAATTAAAATATATATATATATATATAACGAAAATAATATATATTAATATAATATAAATTAAAATATATATATATATATATATAATTGCTGAGTAAATATATATACTAAAATATTAAAAGGAAAAACTATTAAAAAAATAATAATAGTAAATAAACGCCCCCCTAAGGAAGGCTGCGACTATAGTTGCAGCCATTAAGACTGCGACTAGAGTCGCAGCCCTCCAAAAAGGGCTGCGCTCAGTCTGTGGGAGGGGACGTGACTCCCCCTCCCCACGCTTATATATAATGAACCATTGCTGAATAAAAAGAGAAGGAAAAAGGAAGTAAAACAGACAGACAGCGAATCAGAGGGAATGAAATATCCAGCCAACAGCAATAGAGGATACATACAGAAAATTATATTACTAAACAACTAAGTTAATACGGTCAAAAAACTAGTCAGCCTGCAAGAGGTGCCACGTAACTCAACAAAGGAAAAGCAATTAAAAACCCGATACAACCAAAAGCAAAGCCTGGTGTTAGTTTATATTGACTGAAAAGACAAACTGCTCATATAGGACAAAATTTCGTCTTATTCAAATAAGCTAGTAGAATAAGACAAACTTAAATAGTCTTACTCATAATGGTAAAGCTGTGATCAATAAGTCTAGAGAATTCACGCAAGAGCATAATTTTATGTGAGTAAAAGAAGATAAATAAGTTATCTACATTGAGAGAAAGTAATATACAAAGAAGATTATTTTGGTTGTATATGAGAAGTCTATAAGAAGATTATAAAGAAGAGATTGAGATCTCTTTGGAACAGATTTGTGATTAAGTTTGATAAATTGAAGGAGGAGATTGATGTGCAAAATTTTAAGAGGATATAGTAGTCAGATTTTTTTCACTATTGTGATCATCATTATAGCTGAGATTATTTGGTGACAGTATAGTCCCAGAAGGGGACATTACATTGACCAAGATGATCTGGTGTCATTGGCAAAATAGGGTCAAGGTCTTGTTATGCCACAATGTGGAGTGAGATAATGGATGGTCCTTGTCAATCCTTCTTTGGCTTGTTGGACAACCCGTAATTCCCTATACAATTCACATATTAAATCCATAGTTGAAGCACTATATAACAGGCTCGATTGATTGGACACACACACATAGGTGAAACACTTAAAATCTTGTCTTAATTCAAAGATATGTACAAGGGCATATGATTGATAATTAAATCTTGTAATCACAATCCAAACAAAATTCATGATCTCAATAATGTTAAATTTGTGTAGAATTACTTTTCATTTTTATCGTAAATCACATTCACTATTCCTAATTCATTTAAGAACAACATTTTAAACATAATTGAATACTAATAGGCAATCATCTGAATTTGGGTTAGACCAACATCTAATCAAAAGTATTTAAATTAATTAACTAATTGTATATCAACTCATAAAAAAAATATTTATTAATCACAAATCTAAACACATGATAAAATTTCAATGAGCATCGTATATGAAATGAAATCGACAACTAGCATAATTAGTTGGAAGTAACTTGTAAATTAATTCGAGTCATGTATATGAGTATAATTGAATTCATTCTCCAAGTTAAATTACCCCCATTGACAAGATCCACATTTTGGTTAGTGTGAAAACAATATTAATATTAAACTCTACATCTTATTTTATATTGAAGTTAACACTTAAGATCTAAACTATAAGTTAATTTATATCTCGTTATCCATATAATATTTGAAATCAAATTAATTACTATATAAGTTGATTAACAACAAACTAAGACTTATAGATATACTACTTAAATGTTGTGAGTTGGAACTACAGAGGTTATCCTTGGAGAAGAGGTCCTGGGGTGGGGCCCATAGCAGAGGGAAATGATGTTATCATTTTGGTAGAAACACATGAACATGATGTTTGCAAGGTGCCAGATTTTGAAGGCTATAGAAAATTTCCAGTTTGGAATAAAGGTAATGAGACAGGCAAAGGGCATGGTGGGGTCATGGTGCTTATACATGAGAAGTGGTATGACATTGTAAAATTTGAAAAGGAAAACCCAAATAAACAATATATTTGGTTGCAAATTATAGTGAATGAGATAACAAATTATAGTGAATGAGATAACCTTTAGGGTGGCTGCATGTTACTTTGCCCAACAAAACTCTTAAGTTCTATAAGAGGTGGAATTTAGATAGGGAAGATCCGTATACATCATTGAAAAAGGATATTTCAGTATTCAACACCATTGGTGAAATAATGTTAGTTGGGGACTTCAATGCTAGGACAGAAAGTAATCAATCTTTGCAGCTGATTGATAGTGAAAAATGAGAAGATAACCCTCTATGGTTGGTAGAGGGCAGCGGTCAATCTTTGAAAAGAACCTCAAAAGATGGCAATGGAGGTGTCTCACATTTTGGATGAGAATTACAGGGGTTGTGTAGTTTGTTTGGTTTGGTTATTTGCAACGAAATGAGAGGTTGGCCAAATTTTTTGTGCTATCACGTGCGAAACTTACAATGGGCAAAGTGTGGTGAACTACGTAATTTGTTCACAAAACCTTACAGCTAGAGTTCTTGAGTTCGAAATTGGTTATTGCCCTATAGAGATGAAATCTGATCACATGCCTTTATTTGTTAAGTTGGACTTCACTTCAAACAACCCGCACAATAAACAAGATTTCCACATGCAAAAGAAAGCATCGAACTAAGGCAAGATCCTCTTAAATCAAGAGAACAAGAACATCTTCATTGCGAGGCTTGAGCAACAATTTCATGAAATGAATAACCTCTCGGTGGGTGACAAGGTTAATGAGGAATGTGAGTATGTTAATAATAACTTTTTGATTTGTATAATCCACATGGCTTTAAATGCATGTAAAAGATTGTGTAGTAGAAAGAGGGCTGCTAATACTTTTCCGGCAAACCCATGGTACGATGAGGAATGTAAGGCAACAAAGAGATCCATAAAAGGGAAGGACGTAAGCAAAGAACTCAAGAAGTGGTACACAAAATTGATTCAAGCAAAAAATGAAGAGTTTGTTAAGGCTAGAAGGAAAGAGTTAATATTCCTTGGAAAGCGCGACTCCAAAAAGTTTTGGAAAGGGCTGCAGGAAGAGAGAAAACAAATTGAGAACACTATTACAGATGCTCAATGGCTTGAGTATGCAAAGTTGCTCTATGAATGGCCGCATGAGCAGAATGTTCCTCCCATAGTGAATACTTCGGAGGAACTCTTCACAGTTGAAGATATCAAGCTAGGGATAAAGAAACTGGCAAGTGGTAAAGTTAGTGACATTGATGGGTTGCAAGCTGAATTTTTAAAATGGGGAGTGGAAATCCTTGCACCTCACATAAAAGGAGTCTTCAACCGTGTCATCTACAATGGTTTCCCGGCGGATTGGGTAACACGTGTGGTTATCCCCCTCTTTAAAAATGGTGACATCAATAATCCATCTAACTACTGCACTATTATGGTCAACCCCCTTTTGGCAAACTTTTTGGGAGTGTGATAGAACACAAAATTAGTAGTTGGGCTGAAGATGAAGGGAAAAGGGCAAGAGGGCAAGCGGGGTTTCAGACCTAGGCATTCCATCATTAACCATTGCATCACTCTTCGACATTTAATAGAGAAAATATGAGATAATCAGGGAGAAGAAGCTTATTGCTGTTTTGTAGACTTTAAGAAAGCCTTTGATATGGTACCTAGGGACAAGCTATGGAACAAAATGGTAGAATTGGGTATCCCTGACGAATACAAAGCGGCAATGCACAGATTATATGATAAAGTTAGGGCCAAAATCAGAACTACTGAGGGAAGGTCTGAATGTTTTGGTAGTGACATTGGTGTTAAGCATGGATGTCCTTTATCCCCAATGTTGTTTTGGTTATACATTGATAAATTAGAAACTTGGTCAAACAAAACGGATGGGGAAGGTGTGCATTTGGAAGGTATGTGGTGAAGCTTCTTTTGTACGCTGATGATCTAATTTTAATATAAAAAACGACTCAAGGGCTAAGAGATCATTTAAGGGTCTTAGAGTGCTTTTGCCAGGAGGTTGGGATGTAGGTGAACATTACCAAAACCAAAATCATGATTTTCTCTTTAAGGAGAAAACAAAAGCATATTATGTTCCTTTTTACATTCCTTTTTGAAGGCAACCCGCAGGAAATTGTGAAAGAATACAAGTATCTTGGGATTGACTTTCATTATAAACTCAGTTGGGAGACATGTAGAGGGAAATGGTTACAGGGGTGCTGAAAAGCCTTATATTTACTCCAGAACAGATGCAGAACAGTTGAACTCTGGGATTGGAAAACCAGGAAGACTCTTTTCAGTTTGCTGGTTCTATATGGCTGCAAGGTTTGGGGTGGCAGCCTGTCAAATTGTGGTTGGAGGCAGCTAGAGAGAATTAAGAAGCACCTAATTACAAGCAATCTCAAAGTTAAGACCTCTGTACCTTATGATATCCTTTTAGCGGAAGCTGGGACTTTTTCGTTGGAAGCTTCAACGATAACTCGGTTACTTAGCTACTTAAAGAAGGTTGAAAACATGCAAGACCAGCGATGGCCAAAAATTGTGAAGGATGAGGATCTTATCCATAGAAAGAAAACATGGATGGAGCAAAATAATAAGTGGTTGGACAAATGGAATATTAAGCTACGTGAGTGTCCTAATACAAATGTGGACATAAAAAGTTTATCATAGAGAAGTTTTAGAGTGCCATGTGGACTAATGACATCGGTCGAAAAAAGGCTTATTACATGCAAGTGTTCAACCCAACCGGGGAACATGGGGAGAAAACATACTTAGGGGCTGCTATTAGATGGAAAGCAAGGATGTTAATGACACAATTGAGGACGGGATCGCATCATCTTAGGTGCGAGACAGACAGATGGAATAGGCCCAAAGAGGCTTGGGAGGAGAGAACTTGCATGTTTTGTAGGACAGGCGCAATTGAAACCGAATGACATTTTCTCATAGAATGCACAGGCTATGACGATATTCGAGCTAAATATAAAACCATCTTGAAAGTAGACAACATGCACAGTTTATTTGAAGAGGATAAGGTCAACCAAACTGCTGGTTTGCTGGTCAAGATCCATAAAAGATCGGAGTTGGAAAGGAATATGGAAATTGTTTAAGGTTGAGAGTTTCTTTGGTCCCTTAGACTAAATGTTCTCGTGGACGTCATTAAAATCATTTATTCATTCATACCGAAAGGCTCACAGACACATCCAAGGAAAATAACTACCATAATGTAATGTCTCCAACTAGGACTTTACTTGATTTACCCTATAATTCCCAACTAGGGTATGGATTGTGCTTGGAAATGGCAATTTGTAATGTTCTCTACTAAGAGACTGCCGATTCCCAAAGGTTAACATACATCACTATGCATTTAAATCCTATTGAATTAAGAAACAATGAATGATTCATAATACATTTGACAAATAACACACTTAAGCCTTAATTCCTTACTTCTCTCCTTATCAATAACCTTAAGAAGGATGGGGATTTTTGATTTACTTGCACGGCGCTTGAAACCACCTCCACAATTAAGCCCAAGGGTTTCATGAACACTCGTTAATTCCACTACTCGGCCCAAGGGTTTCATGAACACCCGTCAGTACCACCACTTGGGAGTCGCCTAACATGGGATGGAAGACTTTGTGCTTTCCTGGCTATTCTATTTTCATAATCATCTTTCAAAGTAAGTACAAGAGACTTTGTGTTCCTGTATTTGTTTCAATTTATTATAAGTAAACTGCTGTCTTAAGTGTTGTTCTTACGTCAACCCTTAAGCCACCAGTATTATTGTAGCAATAGGAATTGTTTTTGTTTCAGTTCAGTTTCCGTTGAAGCCACCTATGGTAAGAAGGGAGCCTCCCCTACTGTTGAGAGGAGAAAGAAATTTTACACACTGTTGTTTAAAGTTCTAATTTTGCTAAGTTGTAGTATTAGTTACTTGCAAAATTTTTAGCCAACACAATGCATGAAAAATAAAAAGCAATTGCATACTATGCATTCCAAGTTTTATTCACTGAATTTTCTGGGTGCAAATAATTACAATGCCAAGTATATTCATTATAAGCAAAATTTTAATTTTTTGATTATTTAAAGAACCTAGAATAATTTGAAAATAACGTTGGTAGTCCTCAATGTTGACCTTAACTGCCTGCATGGGCTTTTGAATCTGACACGGATGATGAGAAAACGTGGGCCTTGTCCAAGCAAGACTGAGCCTCTATTTGCATACACAGCCCCTCTGAAGTAATCACAACCCCACCAAATGGTAACGCTGCAAACTAGTAAGCCGTCTCTCTGACCCACGACAACTGCTAAGAAATTCGAATGCAGCCTTGAGGGAATGCTGCTGTCAGCTAATACGATGCTGCCAATGCCAATAAAGGCTGCAGAGATATATTTTGAAACACCTTTTCTGAAAATCACACCTTTTCCTCTCTAAACCACTGCATTAAACCTTCATTCCAAGCACAATTCACTAGTCACCGATAAGCAATTCAAAGTGCTACGATAGCTGGAAGAATTACCAATTCCCCAGTCGACAACAATTTTGTTAAAACCCTTGCTCAAGAACATCGAGTCCACAATAACAAGTATCTAGTATATTCATGCAATTCTCTTCTCCCTCGCTTTAATGCATCCAAGTTGCTAAAACGAATCAGTGGCTTCAATGCTACTCTTCCACCTTCAACTTCAATGATACATATATGAAGTATTCACGACAAAGTGGCTAAAAAATAAAGTTCAAATGTTTGAACTATAGTATTAAAATATTTAATTATAATTCTTCCCAAAAAAAATGACGCGAGAATACATTTACCAAAGCCAAAGAGTGGTGAATAGATGAGTTTGATTTCCTTTGTAAAGTCTTTTTTTATTTATTTAAATATTTTCCCCCACACTCATCGAACCAATAGCTTCTTCCACACACCTCATTTAACGTAAAGGTGACAAAGTTTGTAAAGTTTAAATATTTGAAATATAGAATTCAATTATAACCCCCCATTCACTAATTTGGTGCCATCATATGATATACCTTATTTCATGAACACTTAATAATTTGCCACTATGAAAATTATTATCAATAATGATTTTTATTAATAATCATTAATTCAACTAAGAATTCATTCAATTCACCCTGGCGCCAAATAACACTGGAGAGTAATAATGTCACTGTTGACAAGGGTATCGAAATGACCCGTGGACCCTCTAACCATATCATCAGCCCACAAGGGTCGCAAAGATGGACTAACAACTTAGTTACTGACTCCAGCTAAAAAAGGGGACATTACAACGGGCTGAGAAGATTGCCATTGCTAGAAGAATGTCCATAGTACGAGTTGAGATTATTGTGGTTGTATAGAAACGAGTAGGGAAGACCATTGTGGTTGTACGAAGACGAGTTGCTAGGATTATTGCTGCCATACAAGGAAGGACCTCAGACTTGTTTGTAAGTTGTGAGGTCTTGGCTGTACGAAGAAATCATTTTGCTAGGCATACCTTTGTCGTACAACAAGAGCATAACGGTTTGGAGAATTAGTTTCAAAAAGTCAAGTTGGTATTATTAATTCCCAAAAAATAGATGGTGTTAGTTTTGGTGATCCAGCATATATAGGAAACTGTTACAATACCAGTCAGGAGAAGAAAAGGCAAAGAATGGCAATAGGTAGTAGCTCCAAGTTAAAGATATCAAGACCTCGGGTGCAGAATGATGAAAACATTACAACAGATTCCCTCACTTGGGAAGGGTTGAGCGGGATAGAATGCCGCACTTGGGGGCACGAAACAGAGGATAGTGACGACATGAAGGTGTTCAAGTATGCAGAAGTAGACAAAGTGATGCAGATGCCAGTATTTAATATCAGGGAGTTTGAATAGGTATTGAAAGCAATGATTATGTGCTACGATAGTCACTCACATAAGATCACCATTCCTTATTGTGGTTGCCACCCTGTCGCTATTTCGTTTTGGCCATTAGAGTTCACTCGAGTGTTTGGAATACCATCCACGGGAGCAACAACACCAAACAAGCAAACACGAAAGATGACGACAAACCAGAAGAAGCACTTGCTATAGTTGGTATGCAGAGACGACCTCTCGAAGAAAGAATAGAATAGTATCTTCCATAATAGTAGTAGCTGCATCATGAAGAAGAGCTTTCTGTCTACACCAACCTGGAAGTGCATTTTGGACATAATAAAGAGTCGCCTCATAGGCGCTAGCCATGCGACATTGCAGTATGGCAGATTAGCCTTATGGCGGGATAAGTACAAGGAAGGTGTACAATTGGGTGTCTGTGACTTTGTACCGTCTGACACAATTCGGGAATTTTTTTCATTGGAGTTTAAATCCTTTTACATGGTACACCACGCTATTGGTCTTTTTCTGGATGTAGTATGGGTCTAGGTACCCCTAGATGAATGGAGTGGCTATCATCGACCTCTAAGATGTGTAGAACCATCCATGCCAACCATCTTTTATTGGATGCACTTAGATATGTTGATAGGAGGTGACCAATTAGTTAGAAAAAGGCCAAGCTAGGAAGTGTACCAACAGGGGTTCTTTGGCTGTGGAAGTGAGGAGGCGAACACCATTGAGGTGTCTTCAACAAGCGTGAGTGCCGTAGAGGTCACCTTGGCAGTAGTTGGCGAAGAGGGTGACATGCATGCGAATGAGGACATTGGAGTTACTTTACCTGTCACATCAATAGTGGTGTTCCAGCTGACCACACTGCCAATCCAGTCACTGGCACCACTTCCTTCCATGACACTGCTTGGCAGAGTCACATGCTCACGCATGACACCACTAGATGACATACCTTCATAAATGACAACAACGGCAGTGGAGGTGTCACCTCCAGGGAGAGCAAGGTGTTGGCTAAGCAAGTCACTAAGACTATACCTCGCAAAATGTGTATTTTAGGCAGCAGTGTGTGAGATTACTTTCTCCTCTCAGCAATAGGAGAGGCTCCCTTCTTACTGTAGGTGGCTTCAAGTAGAGCTGAACTATGGCTCAGAAATTGACTTAAGAACAATCAACTGAGACAGCAGTGAATTTATCTAAAGATGAAATGATACAAGAGCTCAAAGGCTCTTGTCCTCACTTCAAATAAGTACTTTATCTATCTAATTCCCAATACTGAAGCCCAAAGTCTTCAGTCCTTGGAATATTGCAGCCACTACTTTCTATAGTAACCCTTATCCCCTGAAGCTCAAAGTCTTTAGACAACTTGAATTAAAACGCTCAAATGATATATGCAAGATAACTATTAATTTGAGAAAGGATTAACCAATGCGACATAAGAACACACTCGTTAATTTTCAAAACTGACAACACAAAGTTTGCCAATTCATGTTCCTTTATTCAAATGCTCAACTTTGCACAATGAAACTCAAAGTTTTCAGAATACAAGAGAATTGCCTATAGTTTTCTTGTACACAACAAAAGATCCCTATTTACAATGAACCCCCTTCCTTATATAGGAAAAGAGGAGAGAGAAAAGTGGAGAAGAAAGGGGAAATCCTTAACCACTTTGACTTATTCAATCCTTATCTCTAACTAACTAACTTTGACTTATTCAATGCTGCAGGATCTAATGTCCTTGCAACATGATTACATGAGACTACTTTACATATTTTCGTGTAATCTGTCAAGGATTCTACACTTTTACAAAATGCGTAATGAAAGCATCTAAGTGTTTGACAAGACACGACATCTATTTGCATCATCCTCTGTCGTTTCTTCATGCTGCTACAGGATGCCCGATGACTGATGTGTTCTGGTTTGGTGAAAGCATCTCTAACCAGAACATGAGTCTGCATATCACTCTGCATCATAATGGTGATCACTGAGAGGCATCTTTGTGTCTTTTTGTTTCAGTTTTGAAAGCATTCTATGCTTGGAATCATTTCACACTTTCCACCTCCCTATCTGGCTTCATCGTGTGGTTGCTCTTGCTTTGTATCCTTGCATCATGGGAAAAACATGAGAAAATATTTCTTCAACTTGCAACAAGAACTTGCATCCTTGAGGGGTAGAACAAACTTGATACATCTCGCAAATGTGTGGAAGAAAGATGAAGAACGAGGTTTTTCTGTAGCACTGCATATGAATGAACAACAATCGTTGAGTTTATGAAGTGCATATATACATTGACGCACATATGCATGAGCAAATGTTTAATATGCAAGGTGGGATTTTTGGAATCGTTTGCAGCTCATGAACGGATACTCCATGGGAAGAACCAAATTGGGAAGATCTTTAGTTGTACCACAAGTTTGTAACATGAACTTTCAACATTTGAAGGGAAGAACAACCTTGTTATAGTTTGCATATAAAGGGGAAGAAATTTCCATTGGAACATCATTTTGTGAGAAGAATTTTCTTGCAGTTACACCTGCCACACTTCGAGAGGAAGAACATGCACTTGCAAACGGGTCTTAACCTATTTCCAAATGATTTTTAATGCACCCATGACTGCAGCTGAATTTGGGAAAATCACTTAGCTACAACATGAATTTTGCATTTTCAAGGGAAGAACGGGCAACTTACAAGGGAGAAAAAAAAACCCTTCTGCATTTGAATTCGGGAAGGTGCCAATTCTTAGGAGAAAATCATGTCATTGCCATGAATTTTAACTCATACAAAATGTTATCCTTGACAGGATCATTGCTCATGATTATCTTTGACCTGCCTTTGTAATTACCTCTGCATGACTTCTGAAAACCCCAAAAAACATTTTTGGAGAAGATTTCTTTTAACATTAATACATCTTCACAAAATCTCTTGAGCCTCATCCAAGCTTCCAAGTAATTACATGATAAGTGCCAATTTCTCTACAATTGCAGCAGCATCCTAAGAATCCACACCACTGAAGCAAGTAATTGTGACATTCTTGATTTAAACAAACTCTTGTGCTTGTACCATTCTAATTTGTTACTCATTCCTTGTCATCAAGCATAATTGCATCTTTATTCTCGAAAAAGTCATTGTGAGAACCCCATTTTTTACAACGTTTCATGTACTTCTTTGATTGATTTTTATGACAACTACCTGAATCAATGCCAATAGGAAATGCAGCAACACAAGTGGGCTCACCTTGATCCTCTACTCCTTTTGGGGTTCATTCATGTGATTGTTCTAGCCTCAAGGGGAAAATCCTTGTATCCTTACTAGCAACAAGAGATTACAACCTTTGAGGGAAGAATCTCTATTTGTAACTCGTACTCGAAACATTTGAGGAGAAAATATTTGTGTAATTATTATTTTTACACCACTTACAATGTGTTTTGAGAAGAGAAACCCAAAATTGCAGCCTTCTCTTATTGAGCTATAACACAAATTATGTATCTCGAAACCACTCTCTCCATTAGCAAGTCAATACTTGGAACAATTATGATAACACTGGAACAGCTATAAAAACATGACAACATGTGGTTGTGCTATAACTTTTTATTTTTTGAGTGTTCACCATCTTTGAATTTGCTCCAGGATTGTCATTCTTTTATTATCTTCCATTCCTTTTTGTCAAAATTTATAATAAATATTGCATTTGGCACTGGTACATTTATCTCTGCAATAGAAAAATCTTCTTCAACACCAAACCGGTAGGTGTAAAGTCTGTAAAGAGTGGCTCAATAGTCTTTGCTTCGACCTTTAGTAGTGATAGTTATTTTTCATACCCATCCTGCCCTGCAAAGCCTGTATGTACCATTGCCCTCTTCACCAAAGCTATCAGTTGTGGTTGCCCAACCTGGAGAAGACTCACGTACGAGCTTATATGAAGTTTGGAAGAGTTGTAAATCAAACACAACTGTAAGACTTCAACCATGAATGCAAACCTCCAACTCTGGATAAGTCCATGACAAATGGCGACATTTAGAAACCTAAATGCAAGAAGATAGGACCCAAAGACTGATTCAAATGATCAAAACATGATTTAAACACACCCTTGAAAATTGATTGGCAATGAAGGAGAAAAACGACGCTCCAAGGAAGAAAACGCAATTTGGAAGGATAGATGCAAGTTGCAAATTATACATATTCACCTTGGACGGACTTTGGTATTGTTGCTGCAAGTTAAACTGCCATTCTTCCTCCAAAAATCACGTCTTATGCCCTAGACGGGCTTTTGGAGAATAAACGCATATGTTGGGACTGCATTTTAGACAAAAAAACGGGTTTATGAAAGGCTTATTGCAGGTTCCAAAACATGCTTTCAAAACATGTAAAAACGTGGCTCTATATGCTTTCGACAAGCATGTTAAAAGCTCTTAAAATTGCAATCATGGAGGTATCTTCTAAAACGCAGGCATGAGTGGAAAGAAACACGTTTTTAAACACAGACTGCATATGTTTTTGAAAAGGAAATCGCCACCATGGAGTTAATGACAGGTTTGAAAAAAGACACTATATACTGCGTGAGTTCTCAGTATGCGATGACCTTAAAAAAACGAAAGTCTTCTAATGAACGAAATGCATATTACTATCCTCTAAAACACATATGCATACTTACTAAAAAACGATGCGTAAGAGAATAAAACCGTGGGTCTATTTGTTTATAACATATGCTATGTTATCTAAATTCGACGCCATGTTGTATAAGTCGCGGCTTTAGAAAAGGAAAAACATAGATTCACATTTGGAATAGGAGATGCTTTCCAATTTAAAACCCACGCTCAGTCACTTAAACAATCACGGTTTTATTAAAAAGAAATATTTAAACATATGCGAATGCAAGTTGAGCCTCGGTTTTAGACGGGCTTTCACAAAGTCATTACATATGTAATGTCTTTGTTATTCGATATGCAATGTGAAATAAAATAAAAAGGCCCGACTATTTATCGCACATGCATATAACATGTGATCTGTAAAATAAATAATAGTTTACATAATATATATTATATATAAATAATTTTATAATGATAAGTGTTTCAAAATTAAATCATCATTGTATGATTATTTATATATATTATACTATGCAATATATATTTATTAAATAAGAGCCTTAATTTATTTACGAAAAATACTTAGAGCTTAAAGCCATGTTGAATTTAATTTGAATCACGATTAAATTTTTATAGTGTCGTCTTAATTTTGTAAATTCAAAATTACAGACAACACAAGGGAAGAGGAAGTCTCGCCATCTTTGGAAGTATTACCCTCTTTGGAACCTCCATTCAGTAGGGTGGCAAAAGTACCTGTATGGGAAAGTGAAAGAGTGTTGGTTGAGAGGGAGATAGTGCCAATTGAAGGTGTACTACCAGTAGAGGGCACCAAAGGGGAAATCCTTGCTACTATCCATTCATGGTTGCAACTGTTGGGAGTTGAATTGGAGGCCCCACTAGTCAAGTGTTATGGACTTGTGCGGGAAGCCACAAGGACGATGAAGGAGGGTGTGGAAGATGAAACAGGGCAGAGGTAAGTTCAGTCGGTAGCAGAGAGGCATGAGGAGCCCTTCCAATAGACAATGGAAAATGACATCGTAGAGTCCATTGCAGTTCCAACATCACAACCGATGAAGGCATCATCAGGTGAGTGGGAGGATGTTGTGTTACGACTGGAAAATTGAACCCACATGACCCTATCAACACACTCTAGAGGTATGGTCGCCAGTTGGAAGAAATAGGTTTGTTCATGACTCAGGTTGGAGTAGTCACTAGGGAACTCGACATCGGCTAGACCCCTTGGTGGCACACACAGTAGAAAAGCTCCTTAGATTTATGCAAGTGGAATGCCACAAGGATTTTGCCAAATGTTTGACGTCCAAGGGGTGCCATAGATAGAGACAAAGGAGATGACGACCGCTTGGCAGCCTCCATGACGACAAGTTGGTGGTCATCACGGTCGTGTGCTCCGCACACTTCATGGAACAGAGACTTGTTTTAGAGAGCTATTGTTATGGCATAACCATCTCACTGTGGCATTGGATGAGTCAAGCAGAGCAAGAGATAAGGCCACCCAATGGATAGAAGAGGAACGCAAAGCTTACTCGGAGCTAGCGGAGAAGAGCCACACACAATTGGCTCAAGAACATAAATATCCCCTAGGATATTTGTTCCAGATTTTTCAAATGTTGCACAAAAATTGAAGCAAACAATATTCATGCAAATTGATTTCTATGTATCCCACAGACTATTTTGAAAACCATATAATTTCCGACTAAAATAGAGATATGAATACTGCCATTAAAATATATAGATCATTACAACCTTATTCTCAAAACATATATGAAATATCTCTATTACTACAAGAATTGTCTTTAGATGAAGACTTCACAAAATTGCCCAGCTGTGAACTTCGTTGCGAATCCACCTCCAAAGATAAATTGGGTTCCCGTCCAATCTACCAAGAAATCCTAAAGGTTTCCGTCCTTAGGTTTTTCAATTTGAAAGCCAAAGCTTCGCATAATTCTCCAAGAAAAAACAATAACCAAACATAAACCAAACATGATGAGAGTGAGCCTTTCAATGTTCTTTTATAGCACATTCCCGTGACTCTTCATTTTCCTTCTGCTTGTCTCTTCATATTCCTTTTCTTTGTCTCTTTATTTTCTCTCTTTAATTTAAAATGACTTTATTAATTTTTCACTAGGCCCCATAAAAGTCATTTTAATATTTTATTAAATAATCAAACTAAGTTGTCCTTCAATTTGATATAATTTGACAACTTAAAACTTAATTATATAATTGACTTCTAATGTCCCAAAAAGGGGACATTACAGTCCTCCCTTCCCGGAGATTGCTTGCCCTCAAGCAATTTGCACTTGCATGTTGAAACAAAATGTCCAGAGCCCATATCATACTTAGAAATGTTGCTCCGCCAATCTGCTGTGCTACTCTAATATAAACATCACCATGCCCTGAATGGTGAAACGAATCATCAAAATCCCACTGAAGTAAAACACCAAACATGCCAATGCCAGGATCCCAATTTATCATGATATCACAACTATCAAATATGGGGAGATAGTAGTATCTCAAGGAGCTATCAACACTGAACAACTCTCCAACTGCAAATGATCTCCCATGGATGTGCATAACACCCATCATAGGCACCCAATAAAATATATCAGCCATCTTGAGCTGCTGGTGTAAAAATAAAACTGCTCAACAACTGAGGTTAACACCAACGGTGTGGAGGAACTAGTACAAGAGTAATCAATCTGAAAGACACTGAATACATAGGAATCATGAGTAAGAAAGTAGCTGAAAATCCATCTCCACTGATCAAATCATACCTACCATCCACCCTCAACTAGGAACTACTCATCTGCTGAACCAAAGAATCCATCCAGTTCATCTGTAGATCAGAATCTGAACTCATATGTAGGCTGATTGGTAAGTGGGCAGCAATACTAACTCTAGAAATTAATGCACTACTCCAAACTTGTGACCATACCTCATCACTAGGAACTGTACCTGGGTCCCAAATCATGCAGTCAATTCCATTCTCATCACTGGAGTCAGGAAGAACTCCCAAATCCAACTTGAAGAGTGGATTATTGAATGTCCAATCAACATCCACCTCAAACAAAAAATTGTCAAACAATTGAACATTATCCAACTCATATTGAAGTTCTGGCTCATCCAAAAATTTAATACTTGATCTTTGGGGACAGTTATCCAAATCATAAGTTTGTTGTATGCTGTCAAGTTCCTCAATCACTTAATAAACTTAGTCCTTCCTTAGTCCTCCTCCCTAAAATGATTGGTGGCAACAATTTGAATTTGTGCTTCTTGAAGAGCCATTTGCGTATTCTCCAATATCTTTTGTGTATCGTTAAACTCCATGATGAGCCTATTGATCTCATCCTCCTTTTCCTTGAATTTATCAACATATACTTCAACAACCTTGAAGATATGATCCTTATATGAAAGTAAACACAAATAATTAGATTTCATTGATTCAAGGGCTACTTTGACCCCCTGCATATTAGCAAAATAGGAATCACCTTCCATGCACCTTTGCGTCTTTTCAATCTGAATCTTCTAGTAGAGGTTTTCAATTATCTTGTGAGTGCTATTGCAATGAATTAAGGTTGCAACAATCATATCACCAGTAACCTTCAGCTGATTCTTCAAAGTATGTTTCTCAACACCATCATCTTGAAATGCATTTTCTGATTGGTCTTCCAAAACACCATCATCCATTAGTGAATTGTTGCTATTAAGAGCATATGATTCATCAGACCTCTCAATGTTATCATAAGCCTCAAAACCCTTGTTTGTTTGATTTGAATGCAAAGTTAAGGCTGCTGTCATGTCATCATTTTTAAACAATTTCTTATCATATGAAGATTCATTTTCTTCTTTGGAAACATCTCGAGTCTCCAACATGATCTCTCCTTGATTAAGTCCATCATTATCAAAATGTTTGTCAATCGCCACTTCCAAGTCACCAATATAGAGATTCATATACCCCTTACCTATAACAACAACTGAATCCATCTCCTCACAAGCATTTGTGATATTTTGTTGGAACCATATTGTGGGATTTTAATTTTCGTCAATGCTGGTCCAAACTTCTTTGGTTGACTTATCTTCCTTACTGTCCCCACAAATGTGATTAGCTGTCCAAGTCTCCTGGCATGTAAAACAAATCTGCTCCCTTCTCATTTGGTTGTTACTTTTTTTGGAAGACCCGACAACCTGTAAGCACATTGAGATTAGTTCATTTTCAGTCATATGTTCCTTGAACCTTTCAATTTTATGCAATAGGTGATCTAAGATTAAGGACATAATGGTTTGCATACAAGCCCTCACATTGTTTGGATGATGCTTCTTGATTTCAGTTAAGAAGCATTGAATTTTTGAAACATTTGAAGAATCATTTTTTCACACTTGAGATCTAACATAATGATAAATGATCTAGTTCTTGCCATAATTTCTAAAATCTTAGGCCCTCTTACCAAAAGTAGGGGCTTTGATATCATGTAACCCATGTAGGCTCTCCACAATCAGCTGTAGGACCTTCTTCAGTATGTCATTATTATAGGGTGCTATAGGAGCTGTTATCCTTATGATCTTATTGTGACAAGAAGCAACTGCAAGTCTCACCTCTTCACATGGATGTTTCAATAATCTGTGTTGGACCAAAGCGAGCATTGAGGGCTGAAAAACCCAATTCACAAGTCTCCAATCTGACTGGTCTACCTTAGACAAATATGAGTCTAATTTCTCCAACTTAGGAATAACATCAGGAAATTTCACGGACTTCAATTGTAATCCAATTACATACAACCATATCTCTACTTCCTTTTCTTTCTGCAAGTCCCTTAGCTACTCATTATTAAATGTGTCATTAATTCTTTTGAGAAAACACTTTTTTGATCTGTCATTGTCTTCATTTTGCATTTCCAAACTGTATGATGATACACTTGTTTTGCCCCAAATTTTAACAAACCTTTTTCACCACATCAACAGCTAGGACATTCTCTGTCAAACAGTTTGCTTGCCATAAATGTGACAGGGTTTTTAGTCTTGAGATGGAGAAAGAGTATTTTTTCAGACCTCAGTTCTATATTGAATATTTAGAGTTTGCATTGTCAATGTGTACAATAGTTAGCCATAATTTTATTTCTAAAGTACCTCCACGAGCAGGAATAAGATGAATAGGGAACTAGCTTCCAAACCACTATATGAATTCTGCACTCTAATGTTCAGCAAGGAGATAAAGCGACAACTAAATAAATATGTATATGCCCAACAATTATGTTCTGGTACATTTGGCAGGAATCTTTTATGATAGTATTGTCCGAACTCAGAAGTGACCAAAAATTCTTTAACAACACCTTTACTCTCATATGAACTTTCTAGAGATATCAATATTACAAGTAGCAAGCATTAGAGCATTAGTGATTTAGCACCTAGAGATGCCATTCAGGTTGTGTCATGTTTGCTCAAGCCCGCATACACATCAAGTCTTATAGATGCTGGAAATGATAACGTTTAGCCTGGTGGTTCTCTATGTCTGGCCGGCTACGGTTACCATCGCTGTTAGTCCTGTGGCTTCCTTAACTGCTTCACTGGGTATGTATTAGCACCATGGTGGTAATGTCATGTTCCCTTTCTAGAGTGGACATCAGAGACGGAGGAGTTGGCCTATCATTGGAGTCTCGTAGGCTAGCGGAGATGGATAGGGACTCATTCAGTGCATACAGTGACCAGATTTTGGCTTTACAAGCAGTTTGGAGCCAGTTTGGAGCAGTTCCTAGATTTTAGGGGATATCTCTACTTTTTAGGAGGATGTGGCAGTTTCCAGATGTGAGGTCCCACTGGACCATTCCATGGTTTCAGTTTCAGGATGACAGGGTGTGTTCCCTAGTTTCTAGGAGCATCCCTAGATTTTAGGGATGGGACTGCCAGTTGACCCATCTTGTTCGGCATCAGTCACAGACAGGTGACATGGTGGTAAATATAGTGTTGCAGTGTAGTTCCTTGATTTTAGGAGGCAGTTCCTACTTTTTAGGAGGGAAATTCCTACATTTTAGGAGGTGGTGTCAGCTTCTAGATTTGAGGTTCTATAAGGTCATCCCTTGGTTTCAGTTTCAGGAGATTTGGGTGTGTTTCCTAGTTTCTTGGAGCATCCCTAGATTTTAAGGATGAGACTGCCAGTTATCCTAGGTCGACCGACATCAGTCACAGGCAGGTGACATATTTAGTCTCAGGGTTTTGGGATGTTTCGGGTGTTCTATGGCTATTTGGGATATATTTTAATATTTTCCTAAGTTAGCGTTTTAATAATTTAAAATAAAGCTATTTATATAGCTAATTGGAGTAATAAGGGGGTTTTTGGC
>MU226773.1:237983-282476 GCA_018584345.1 Thuja plicata
GCCCAGAAAAGCAATTTTTTTTTTTTTTTATTCAATTTTTTCACTTAAAAACATGTGCCAAATAAATTTTTTTAATCTATTTTTTTCTTGCAAACCCTAAAACGACCTAAAACATGGATATGGGAGGTCTTCCAAACAAGTTTTAGTTAATTTGTTTGTAGTTATGAATCATGAACTAAGTTTTGGTTTTGTAGTTCAAATTGCATTTGAATCTTGAACATGACTGATTACTGATTAGTTATTAATATTGAACTTATTTCAATTTGCTGTCACGTCTTTGAAGTTTTTACTTTAAGTTGAAGTGTTGGACTATCAAGTATCAAATATGAAATATCTTGAATCTTGATCAATGGTGAAGTATCATACTATCATATTCATTATCAATGTCAAATGATTTATTTTTGTATGTTTCTTGCATTTCTTTGCATATATAATATATTAAACTATTTATATATATATTTATGTATATATATAAACGCATCCAAACGCACCCGCACCCCCCCCCAAAAAAATTTCACGCATCCGCGCACCTGCATCCCTCATCCGCACCCGCGCCCGAATCGGTAACTAAGGTTATTAGTTATTTAGGAAACATATGAGAGGTTTTGCTACCTCATAGAGAGAGATTTCTCTTGTGGTGGTTTGTAGTTTATCTAACAAAGATTTATGTTTTTGGATTGAATTGTTGTTTTTTAGATTTGAATGTTGTCTCTTCTATTATTCTACAACTGTTTTGTATTTGAAAATTTATGTTTGTATGATTCATTTACCATCTTTAGAATTTTCTGATATTTCTTATTAAAATATTATTTTTCAAATGTTTGATGAAATAGTATTTACATTTTGTTCCAATGTTACCAGATTTAGACTCAGCAAGCTGATGACTCAGACTTGGGCTTGGGGAAAACTTAGGTGTTTTAGAAAAACATGAAATATCCCCTATGGATATTTGCTCCAGATTTTTCCAAATGTTCCATAGGAATTTAAGCAAACAATTTACATGCAAACTGATTTTTTTATCCAACAGATTATGCTGAAAAACATATAATATCAGACTGAAATAGAGATATGAACATTGCCACCAAAATAGTTAAATCATTAAAATCTTATTTTCCAAACAGATATGAAATACCTCTATTAGTGCAAGTTTGTCTTCAAATGAAGACTTCACAAATTTGCTTAGCTATGAACTCCGTCGTGAATCCACCAAAGAAATGAATTGGGTTTTCGTCAAATCCACCAAGAAATCTTGAAGGTTTCCGTCCCCAGGTTTCAAAATTGAAAGCTAGAAGTGCCCAATTTCTCCAAGAGAAAATAATAACCCAAGCATGCTGAGAGCCTTTCAATGTTATTTAATAGCACATCCCTATGACTTCGTTTTCCCTCTGCCTATCTCTTGGTATTCCTTTCCTTTGTCTCTTTATTATCTGTCTCCTTAAATTAAAATGACTTTATTAGTTTTCACTAAGTTCCATTAGAGTCATTTTAATACCTTATTAAATAATTAAATTAAGTAGTCGTTAAATCTGATATAATTTGACAACTTAAAACCTAATTATTTAATTGATTTCTAATGTCTCAAAAAGGGGACATTATAGTCCCCCATTCTTGGAGATTGCTAGCCCTCAAGCAATCTGCACATGCATGCTGAAACCTAATGCCTAGATCCCACATCAACCTCAGGAATGTTGCTCTGCCTATCCATTGTGCTACTCTGATATAAATATCACCATGCTCGGAATTGTGAAGCCACTCATTAAAATCCCATTGAAGTAATGTACTAAACATAACATTGCCAAGATCCTAAATTATCACGCTGTCACAATTGTCAAATGTGAAGAGATAGTAGTATCTCAAGGAGCTAACGACACCGAACAACTCTCCAACTCCAAATGATCTCCCACTGAAGTGGTAAATACCAAACATAGTCACACAAAAAATCATATCAACCCATCCTAAGCTGCTGGTGTAAACTAGAACAACTCCCATAGGTCTAGAAACTCTAAGAGAGCTGAAATCAATGCCATGTTGTAATGTCCCCTTCTCCGCGCTAGGCTATTTTGGTGCCTGATTAGTCTATCTCCCCATCCGGATAGGCTAATGGCTACTTCTAGAGGATGCCAGCTAGTCACAGGCTTTATTTGGGTGATTTTTAAGTGTTTGAGAGCCTTTTCCATAGTTAAGTCACTTTATTTTATAAAGTGAGTTTATAAAGTTACTTTATGACTTAAAGTCATTTTATATTAAAAAGTAACTTAAGTGACTTAAGTAAATGCACTTTATCCCATATTTCTTAGTATTTTGTGCTTTCCTTCATATCGAGGTTATAAAAGCATAAAGCTCTCCTTGGGAAAAGGACCACGGATTTTATAAAAAAGATAAACAAATCAAGTTACTCACGTGACTGATTATTTCTTGAGGACAGAAACCCTTGAGGAAAATCTGAGAAGTTGGACGTAGCCCCAACATCTCAATAATGGTGGACTCATTCAGATTTCACAATGAAGCTTAATGCATGACAAAATAGTGATTATGTTCGAAGGTGGAGGTTTTGTGAAGTGAATCTGCAGGGTTTGGTGGACGCCAAGACTGGGTGTGTATTAGTCTGGTGATTGAAATATATTGTGGTATTTTCTCTGTTGTTGCTGGAAACGGACTGGACTTCTTAGTTCGAGCTGTGTTAACAAGGAAGGTTTTTTTTTTTGAGTATGAGTTGCGTATGAATGCACAAAAACGAGTCCCATTGAGGATGGGCAGCACTGAAGAACTTGGATGTCTAAGAAAGGGAGCATTGAGTTAGACTTTGGAACAAATCGGGACTATTAGTACCCAGTTGCTGCAACATTCCTACATGCATGGGCATCATTTGGAAATGCAGGCCATGCACAGTGGACTACGTTCGAGATACAATGCCATTGACATGAGTTTGATCATGCTGGAAGTTTGTAATAGGAAGGCGACTGCATAGAAGGAGATTCGAAATGCGCTTCTAGGCTGGCTGTCTTGAGACGCCTGGTATATAGGACCGAGTTATTATATCTTTCAACCTATTCGTGGAATCAGATTGTGAGCATTCCGGAATTGCAGTGTAAACGCCAAACATTTCTTAACAGCCAAACTCTTAACTAGCGTATCAATGTTTCCAAATTTAAATTCTTCACGTCTTCATGTTAATCGGGTATGTGTATCATTTCCATTCTTGTAAATTAAGGAAAAGAAGTTAAGTGAGAATCTGTAATCTAAAACTGTTTATCAGAGATGCCTATGAATGTATTTACCTTGAACGTTTTGGGATATTGAATGTGCCCTTCATTACAATCTATTGTCTATTGAATCTATCTCTTAATGCATTATAAGAAATTGGTACTAAGAATTCTTTGCTATTAGTTATAAATCATAAACTAGACGTTGTTCTCCAACTGTTTGACAAATTGTTCTGAGAAAGTGGTGGTATATCTAAAAGTTATCTTCAGACCAAATGTTTGATCAAATGTCCAGATCATGAGTTTTTGATTTATGGTGAAAGTTTGCATTGTATTTGGTAAGGGATCATTATAGTGGTATCAGAGCCTTTGAACTTGCCATCCTAATGGGCTAGACTTTCAGATTAGCAGGTTGGTATAGCAGTAACAATGTTGAGCAGGTATGCATACTAGGCACAGATCTTATAGCTTTAAACATAACAGAGTTGAACAGGAACAAGCAGAATCTTCAGTACAGGTTGATATAGAGAACAATCATACTGAAGTAAACAAGGAGATTGTATTTGAACAGGTTACTCCGGGTACAGATGTGGCTGAGGATACAGAGAGAGAGGTTAGGGAAACATTGAGGGCCATACGCGACAGACAGGATCATATTGTTGATGTATTACAACAACTTATAGGGGTTATCCAACAATTGACAGTAGCATCCAGGAGACCCCAGAGCCATTACAGTGGTGGAGGCAGTGTAGCAGGATCACCTAGGGCAGCTAGAGCCCCCACTCGTACTTCAGATAGGCCCCTTATGCCTAACTTCGCGAAGAATAATGCAGGGGAAGAGGTAGCACAACCTGAGACAGCGGGAATTCTTCTAGAGAATGTGATGACCATGCATGATGAGTGGAATATGCTACCAGATAATGTCAAAGATGATTTAACCTTTCCCTAGTATATGGCTTAGAAGAGAGAATTTGGCAAGGTTCAGCAGGATAGGAGACCCAGGGGCCAGAACAGGGATTTAAAACATGCAATGAATAAATTAACTCTCCCTACATTTGATGGCAGCGGTAAGACTTCAGCGAGAGCTTGGATTCACAAGCTAGACACCTTCCTGACCCTCAAACCCATGTCAGAAACAGAGGCAATTAAGTTTGCCACAATGCATTTAGAGGGAGCAACATATGATTGTTGCATCATGGTCTTGTCACCCAGGATCATGGGCTGATTACTTATGAGACTTTCAGCACGAATTTGATTACCCGTTTTGACAGTAAAGACAGCGGTTTATTACAGGGAGTTAGCCCAGTTGAGACAGATTGGGTCTTTGGACCACTATATCGATGAGTTTCAGAGGATTTCCATCATGGTTCCTGATATGTCTGAGAAGAGGAAAGTGATGTTGTTCGTTGAGTGCTTACATGATAGATTCAGAGGTTTGGTTAAAGTTCTCAAGCCAAACACTTTGGATGATGCTATTAAATTAGCACATGACTTGGATTCACCTTCTTCTATATTGCAGCTGCCTAAGAAAACATTTAAGGGATCCTCTTCATTTCAAAAGAACAAAAATCAGAATAAGAGTATACCCCCTAGATTGGATTTTGAAACAAGAAATGAGTTGAGAAGGAGGAAATTATGCTTCACATGTAGAGAGCCTTGGACTCCAGACCACAGGTGCCTTGGAAAAGGCAAGATACATCACATTGAGGTAGCTTCCGATGGTGAACACGAACAAATGAAGGCAGTGATGGTGAGGACAGCGATGAGGAGGCTCAGGAAGAGCAATCAATAGAAGAAAGGAAGAGGAAAGCCCCCCATGAGCAACCCCCTATTACTTTAGCATCTCTTTTAGGTATTCCCACATGTCATCCATTCCGTTTGAAGGGGTGGTTAGAGGGCAACGGATCATTTGCCTTCTGGATACAGGTGCTACTCATAACTTTATTAGTATAGGTATGGTTTCCAGGAGGGGATTACAAGTAGTTGACATTCCCAAGTTTGAGGTTAAGGTGGCTGGAGGAGATTTGTTGAGCTGTACAGGGAAGATCTCCGGACTCCCGATTCCCTTTGTGGATTATCTTCTAGAGGCTGATTTCTATGTCATTGATTTAGATGGTCTTGACACCATTTTGGGTATGCAGTGATTACAGACCCTAGAAAGATACACTATTGATCACAAGTTGAAATAGTTGGAGTTTATGCAAGGTGATCAACAAATTGTTCTTAAGGCTATGCCAGATGGCGGGCCCAGGTTAGTGTCAACTCACAGGATGGAGGCCATCATGAGGCATAGCGATATGGAGTGGGAAGCCTAGTGTTTCATATCCTCTAAACCCACACCAGATTTAGGGCAGCAGGTCCACATTGATATCTAGGATGTGCTTGATAAGCACAAACGGGTTATTGAGGACATCCCTCTAGGTATACTGCCAAACAGAGGTTTTGAGGACATCATTGAGATGGAGGAGGGCGCCAAGCCAGTGATCACTACCCCATATCGTCACCCCAGATGCTATAAGGAAGAAATAGAGAAGACGATCAAGGAGCTTCTAGATATGGGGCACATCAGGCATAGTTCTAGCCCCTTTGCTTCTTCAGTAGTTTTGGTGAAGAAGGATGGTACTCTTCGTATGTGCATTGACTATCGTGCACTCAATAAGAGAACCATTAAGAATAGGTATCCCATTCCCCGGATTGATGAGTTATTAGATGAGCTACATGGGGCAGCATATTTTTCAAAGATAGATCTTCAATCAGGATACCATCAGATACGTGTCCGTGAGGAGAATGTTCATAAGACAGTGTTCAGATGTCACTACAGGCACTATGAGTTTCTAGTGATGGCATTTGGGATCACTAATGCACCTGCTACTTTCCAGTCATGCATGAACCATATAGTCAAAAAACAGTTGCGCAAAAGTGTCTTGGTGTTCTTTGACGACATTTTGGTCTTCAGCAGGACATGGGAGGAGCACTTACAACACTTGGATGAGATTCTTAGCGTTATGGAGGAGCAGTCTCTATTTGCGAAAGAATTCAAGTGTGAGTTTGGATTGACTGAGATTCTCTACCTAGGACATGTGATAGGGGCAGACAGAGTTAAGGTTTACCAGGAAAAAATTCAGGCAATTCAGATTCTGGATGATCTCTATAAGGATAGGATCTACCTAGTACCAGGATCTAAACTTAAGGCTAAGGTGATGAATTTTGTTCATGATGTGCCAACAATAGGACATCCGGGTTTTTTTAAAACCTACATGCAGGTCAGAGAGAGGTTCTCATGGAAGGGCCTCAAGGATGATGTCCTTCAGCATGTCAGAGGGTGCTAGACTTGTCAGCAAAACAAGTCGGAGCACGAGCATCCTACCGGCTTATTGCAGCCCCTTCCCATTCCAACACAGAGATGGGAAAATATTTCGATGGATTTTATTACTGGGTTGCCGAGAGTGCAAGGTAGGGATAACATTTTTGTGGTGGTGGACAGACTTACTAAATTCGCTCACTTCTTCGCTAGTAGATTGGTGAGCTTCGTAGGTAGCTGAGCTTTTCTTTTGAGAGATTTTCAGATTACATGGTCTCCCCAAGACCATTGTAAGCGACAGAGACAGTAAGTTCCTCAGTACCTTTTGGCAGGAATTATTCAGATTGATAGGCACCGACTTGGCTCCCAACACCAGTTACCACACACAGACAGATGGTTAGACGGAAATTGTGAACAAATGGGTGGAAGGTTATCTCAAAAATTATGTAGTGGGATAGCAGAGAGCATGGGTTAAATGGTTGTATTTGGGAGAGTTTTGCTACAACTCCACCTATCACATGACTATTGGCATGTCATCGTTTCGGGCACTCTATGACAGTGAACCCCTATCATTTATAGACCTGGCTCTATAGGACAGTAGGACACCGATTGCGAGAGATTGGTTACAGGATCATCAGGATATTCACAAGTTACACAATGAATGTTGTGATAGGATTACCACTGGTATTATGGTTGTCACCGTCTCTTCCTGAGGTTATCCGGATGTCTTGATTGAATTGTCCAACGTTGTTGTATGAGAGATCGAATGTGGATTGCTCAAGACCACTTTCTTGTATGTATGATTGCAATCTATCTGTGGTGCAGGATTACAATCAATATGTGATGAGATATACAGATCTAATGTAGGATTGTATTTGAGATGCAGTTTGAAGAGATGATATTGAACAACAATATAGATCCCAATGATGTGTATCTGCGTTAGAAGGCACATATACAATCAATATGTGATGAGATATACAGATCTGATGTAGGATTGTATCTGAGATACAATTTGAAGTCCTCTCCCAATGCTCTGCCCAATATTGATCTGATTGTGAAATCCACAGTCTGCACTTAGGCGGATGAAGTATCAAGCATCAAGGTTCGGGTATCCCACAGTGGATAGTTCGGCTCAGGATCACACCAAATATGATAAGTCTTTACAGTCTGCAATCGATATATGAAAATGGTCAGAAGTAGTCACCCAATCTGCTATCAATAGTTTTGTGCACTGTTGTTTGATGCAATAGATATATCGTGATAACACCAGCTTGTCTTGTTATATTGCTGACGTGGGAGCTTGTATGTGTTGATCTTAGTATGTTTATTACTGCTACTGTTACCACCCGAGATTGTATCGCACGAAAGGAGTATGAAGGTTCACAAGTAACACAATGAATGTTGTGATAGGATTACCACTGGTATTATAATTGTTACCATCTCCTCTTGAGGTTATCTGAATGTCTTGATTGAATTGTCCAACGCTGCTGTATGAGAGATCGAATGTGGATTTCTCAAGACCACTTTCTTGTATGTATGATCGCAATCTATCTGTGTTGCAGGATCGACTCGATGTTGTGAGTGCCCTTGATCGCCTACGGAGATCGGTTGCTGTAATGATGTATTGCTTTTGACTGTGGGAGTGTGTGTGTGTGTGTGTGTGTGTATATACATATATCACAAATATGAATTGTATTGCGGAACATGCAATCACCCTGCAATGAAGTGTATCAATGTGGGATGCTGCAGATGTGATCAATGAAAGGTGTCGCTTGAATGCTGATGATGTTCTATGCAATGATATGTATCTGTAGGTGCTCAACTGGAAGAGGATGATGTTGCTATTAGTCGCTTGATAGGTTAGCTCTCGATTGGTTGCAGCTATGGAATAGCAGCAGTGAGGATTGCAAAATGATATCGCTGTATGTATCGCATGAATGTTCACTGCTATGACCAATTGCTGAAGTATAATGATGTTAATCGCCAAAGATATGTTGATCTGCAAACAAGATGAGTGCTACTTAGGGGGGTGGGGGGAAATAAACTTTTCCTATATAAAACTTGTATGTTCCCTTTAGATTATTTGCATCACCACCAACTAAATCTTACTAGCAAAGATTTTTGGTAAAATCTTATAGGAAACATTCAAAAGTTTATGAATGTTCACTGCTATGACCAATTGCTGAAGTATAATGATGTTAATCGCCAAAGATATATTGAACTGCAAACAAGATGAGTGCTACTTAGGGTGGTGGGGGGATATAAACTTTTCCTATATAAAACTTGTATGTTCCCTTTAGATTATTTGCATCACCACCAACTAAATCTTACTAGCAAAGGTTTTGGGTAAAATCTTATAGGAAACATTCAAAAGTTGAGTAGGATTTCAGCCACTTCTCCACTTCCTATTTGGAAACATAAATGAGTAGTTGTATGGATGCGGATGTGGTACTACTGATGTGGACTTGCTCATGTGGCACTATGTGGTAGGTTGCTAGCATTTTAGAGAATATTCCCAAAAATGTTTTTGCAGATAGGGTATATTTTGATGGTCAAAGGATATATGGATGGGAATATTTTGATGGGCTTGCATTTGGGTGGAGCACTTGCGGTGTTGTGGTGATGGTCCAATGTTGATGGTGGTGTACAATGCATTGCCTTGAAATGTGTGACTTAGCGATTTGTAAAGCCAATTTTTTTCGTTTTACATATTAGCCTCCGGGTGTCCATTTTAGATGAAATTAAAACCAAGTTACTAGTTTTCATATGGGTATTGGAGCCTGATATGATAGTATGATGAGTTTTTTACTTAGGTAGAGGTACGGGAATGTATACATATGCATATGTATGTGTGTGTTTAAAAAATTAAAATTATATAGTATAAAACAATGATGCTCATAATTGCCAATAAAAAATATTTGAATACCTCACAAATTGCAAAAATGAATATACTCAAATTCATAATTCAATGATTGTCAAATGTCCTACACAATGAAAATTACAATCAATATCTAATAATCTTCATATTTCTCTTCATCAAAAGCATCAAAATCTAACATTGGATTCAATCAAAGTGCAAGCTACCTCATCTAAAGATATTTTTTGGCAAGTTGTGCAACAATAATGTCTAAGTCAACACACTCATGAGTTAGATCCCAATTCCTCATTGTCCCCTCATTGTAATCAAGTTTGACAAACCTTCACGATGCATGACATTTTCACAAACTTTCTTGGTTGCTTTAGGTCATAGTCTGGATGACTTGTGGAATTGAGCTTAATTTTTGGTGGACATGTCTACAACCTCGATTCTTGGACTCATTCGAGTCTGACAAAACTTGTTATATTAGTAAAACTACAATTGTTGATTGTCAAATTTGGTGCTATTTGTGAAAAATAAAAAATCACTTCAAAGTCAAAAACCCGTTAGATAATGGAAACATTTTTTGTATGTTAGATATATTTTTTGATTGCCCACTTCTTGCAAAGCTTTGGCCTCATATTTGATTTTGTTACTAGCTCTTTTTATACATAGAAGCAAAACTTGATAATTATATATGAATGGAAGTTGCCGTTTTCAATACCTATTCAACAGAAAATGTACATACACATATGCATGCGTGCACATACACATATATAGCCACTTGATTGCATAAGTCATGGTGAGAAGTGTCAAAGAGAAGGTGAGTTAACTGAAGTAAGAGAGATGTCTAATCAAGTAGGAGACTGGCTAACTTGACAACTAGAGATAGTGTGGCACCTTATTGCCTTCAATCAAGGAAGCGCATGTGTTTATGAGCTACCACAGAGAAAACTAATTTTCTTGAGTAAATTTAAATAAAAGATGTGTAATATAAGATATTGGACCAACAATTACCATTAGAATCTTGGAGCACATGGATTTTTTTGTTCGATGCTTCCTATTTAGAGATTGGAAGTAATATTTTTCTAACTAGTCGTAATGCAGTGAAACTGTTAGTTTCCATGGAAGAATTGGCTCTTTATTACTGTTTAGCATAGGCATCAAAGACCATGTTTTATTGGTCAAGTAATCCGCGTAATTCAAGAAGTGAGAAATTTAGCTTGTAGGGAACGGGTATTGACACTGATGAGCACACATTTATATTGATAGGGGGGGTGAATCGATACAAGACAAACTTTTACTTATTTAAAATTTAACAACTACAAATAATAGAAAACACACAAGATCCACACAATAAAGAACATAAGATTACGTGGAAACACTTTTGTGGAAAAATCATGGAGGACTGCTTGGATCTACTGTCCAAATCTAGCCACAATGAAAATAAAATGATCTTACAATATTTGTAGGTAGCAACTCATGGAGACATCAATCCCCACAAATTTGTGGGCACCAACCCACTGGAGACTCCAATCCCCACAACTGAGCAGCAACTCAGCCAAAGACACCAATCTCTTCTTTTATGAGGCGCCAACCTCTTTTGCAAGATTCCACGTTCTGGATGTTGCTTCTTTAACGGATGACGGACATATTTTTCTGCACTTTCATACTTCACTAAATCTTCTCTGTTCTTTATTTGAATGAATATTTTTCTTCTCACACATCATACTTACAAACACACTTCAATTTTTTATGTCCCTTTGGGCGCCAAAATTAATTACATAAAACACATCGGTTGGCCCTATAAAAGTAAATTACAATAATAAAATTCCTTGAGTCGGCCTCCAATTGAAGTCAATCTAATAGAGAATCTCCCAAACTTTGACATCAACAATCTTTGTCATCAATGACAATATTTCCAACAATCTCACTTGGGCATTAATGATCGTATATCAACAGTCTCCCTTTTCAAACAAAATATAGTTTGACATCAATGACAACATTTCCATTTGATACCATTTATCAATTGAAGGGAAATGGGTAGATGGTTAGGCATAGAATCAATAAAGGAATAATCCACAAAAACTAAGTTATTGACAACAAAGTGACAATGTGAGAGCTTCGAAAAATCTTGTCTGCATGATTTGTTATCTAGAGCTCCCTGCTTACTGATTAAACTAAAAATCAACTGGATGTATTCAAAAGCTTTTTCCCCAATTAGCATCACAAACACTGAATATCCTTTTGTAAGAATCCTCCTTGTAATGTCCCCTACTAGGTTCAGGCCTGTTATAACCATAATTACCCTATATTTAATGTACTTAAATTGAATTTATTCAAATTACACTATTCCATGCTTCAAGTAAGGAAAAATAATATAAACATTTTAGTCATCTTACTATCTATGCCACCCTTATTATCATTTCAGTTTGAGAAGAGTAAGAGGTGAATGTAACCAAGTTGCGTAGATACCAATCACAATAGGTTTCCCCCAAAGTTTACAGATCCAAGCCCTTGTCCTATCTTGGGACTATGCCCGCAAGGTTCTAAGGGACGCTGATCCCTACCCTATTTTGGACCATCCTATTGGCTGGATTTAGACAGGCCTCTCCTTGGAAACACCTCTTTTCTCTCTTATTAGATACAAAATGCTAGTAAGGCTTGAGCATGAATTTATACATATTTTCTAGTCGTCGTTAATCTGAATAAGCAAATATATATTTCTTATCAATCATATTTATTCTTAAGAGAAATGTATTTGTGTTTGATATGTGTATCAGTCATATACCCATATATATATATATATATGTATGTATATAATTTCTGAATAAATATATAGATCTGTAACTATCCTCAGCATCTAATATAACAGATTTAAACATAATTAGAATCTTAAGTATTACATGGTGGTATCTCCACCTTACAGAATAGTGACAGGAATACATACCTGTCGACAGAGTGGTTTCAGAAATTTACGATTCAATCCTTTCTTGGTTTCAGACATACCATCTGACCCCTTATATGTTTTAATCCTTCGATCTTCTATTTTCCAGATTCATCCCCTAAGAGGTTTATGAGAATGCCTACTTATATCCAACGTTTGGAGTGTTCAGCCACTTAGGCTAAAAGATACGTCTACTCCTTAATTGCACCGGTGGATAACTAAATCTATTATTATTTTCTTCTTTACATTCTCGGCATCTATTGCACTAATCTTAATAAATATTAAACACAGCATAATTATTAATTGCTGTCTGTGTAATGAAGACTCGACATATGGAGGGGATATACTGTCTGTCTTATCCGTCTCCAATGGTAAGGGCATAGCTTATTAAACATATCCGTCTCCTGTGCTGGTATTGTCGACGGGGTTGTGATGTTTAGGTCCATGACCTTGGTATACACCGTCACTCTGATTCTTCATGATATCATTACCATATTATTCACTGTTACAGGATGATGCCGAGTATTGATAAAATTAATTACTTGTATTTCATCCATTATATAGTTATTATATTCTTTCCTTATTAAATAATATTATATTATATTAATTTATTTATTATTATATGGTTAATTTTAATAATAAATTATACATGTTTGATAGTCTAATACAATATGTAATATTTTAGTAATAAATTTATTAAAATATATTTTTATTCATTAACTTATTTGTTTATTCAATGATTAATAATTAATATATTTATTTAATTAACTACTTAATTGTTTATTTAATAATTGCATTGATTAATATGATTGATCAATGTATACTTGTAATTATATTGTCACTAATAAATTCTTATTACAGACGGGATATCACACTCCTCAAGTCCTAACCTCAAGATTTGAAAAGAGTTTTTAAGCATTTCTTTTTCTTGCAAGTTTTCATGTAGTATTGGTTCTCATATTCTGATTCAAAGGGATCTTCTCATTGTTCAACTTGGTTTCCATTTCCTTATTTAATAGGTCTAAAGTTAAACTATATTCTCTCATTGGGTCTCCAATCCCCAGTGTTATTCCTTTGCTTGATTTTTGTCATTACCTCTGTATAAATACACTATAAAGTGAAATGTGATCCATCTGGTTTTCTCATCAAGTTGTCATTATCAAAAACCAAATTTATTTGAGTGTTTATCTTTGCAAGCCATTTTTCTTCATGCAAATTTAGAGGTTTTTCTCTGTTTAGACAATACTTATTCTTCTTTATTGTGCTAGTTTACTCCCAACAGGAATTCATTTGTAGTTTAATTGTGTTTAAGGCTTTATCCTATGTTATTGGATTTGTCCAAGGCTGGATCCATTTCTAGATTGAACAGGAGTGGGGCCTAGTATGTGCACAAAACAAGTAGGGCATGTCCTTGCCATCCTATGACATGAAGAGCACACATGAAATCCTGAGAGGGGGGATGGGGGCGAACAAGTATTTCATATTTTTAAACTTTTAAATGCATGAAACCACATAAAACATAAAGAGAGCAACCATCAATACGCAAACACCAAATTTCTTGTGGAAAACCCTTTCGGGTAAAATCCATAGCACACAATAGCTTTCATTAACGAAATGGGCACCAATCCAGATTACATAACTGAGCACCAACTCACAAAGAACACCAATTTCTAGAGAATACCAACCCTTCTCGAAGCACCAACTCCTTTCACCTGAGGCACCAACCTTAGTTTGAGCACCAACGCAAATGCAAAACTCAATAAAGCTTCTTAGAACACACACAACACTTCAAATATTACACACTTCTCCCATAATATACTTAACTGCAATAATATACTCAACTCAATACCTGCTCCACACAAACATGCTGCTTGATACAATAAATTGCTTGGATCTTAGAATAATATACCTGCCACAAAAATATATTTTTCTCATCGCTTCTTTAGAAATCACACACCCTTATTTTTAACCACATTCTTTTCAGCAGACCCGAACCAAGGAAGAAATCACACCGAAAATGCTGAAATTCTTCGTTCCTCACAATATTATCAGAACACTTTGGTTCTGTGCTTTCACATCACCACGAGAAGTCTCAAATTTTTCTCCAGCAACCACCAATCTTATTTTCATACCAAAGCTTTAAACAAAAATGTTGTATATGCTCATGCCCCCACACCTTGACTCCTTCAGCGATATCATTCATTACTTTTCATTCAAAACTGAAATAGAATATATTCTCATCCAATATGCAGAGCTCGTACAATCTTCATACACACCTTCATCAAAACAGAACGACTCTATAATTTTGTTCGACTCCTTACATGCTTGACTTCATGACTTAAAGCAGAATCTGCACACACTTATCATTATAAAAAATTCATTTTTATCTCCAGCTCGACACCTCTTAATAACAACACACGTAGCTTTTTAAGAACTTCATATATTATATTAAGCTCGACTCATATATAACTCCAGAAATGAAACAGCCAGCTGTTCAGAGAAACGACAATGCTTTTCTATATTTAATTCCTTCTCAGTAACATCCGCTGCATTTATCAATGATCACACCGCCCAGCTACACAAGGATAGTCAATGTACAGCTAGAAGTAGAGACCACGACCATTCATACCTATACTTTGTTGCATCCTCAATATCATTTTTAAAATCGACTCAGGAAGATCATCTATATTAGCTCGACAGTCAAAATCCATGCTAGAAATTCAAGTCCTTATACCTTACTAGTCTTTGAAAAGATCATTGATTACTAATAATTGTTCAAAAAATGTTACATAACTGAGGCTGCCTCACTTTAATTTTTGTAGCCATCTAAAACGTTAAATACATGTGATGAAAGCTTATTATTTGAGTTGCCATATGCCAAAGATTATCGCAGCTCATACAAAAAGATTCCCCTTTTGAATTCAAACGATGTGTTGGCTAAAATTTTTGCAAGTAACTAATACTACAACTTAGCAAAATTAGAACTTTAGACAACAGTGTGTGAAGTTTCTTTCTCTTCTCAGCAGTAGGGGAGACTCCCTTCTTACCGTAGGTGGCTTCAACGGAAATTGAACTGAAACACAAACAATTCCTATTGCTACGATAATGCCGGTGGCTTAAGGGAACCCTACTGAAGCTTGTTGAATCCTGAAATTTGGCTAAGTCTGGAATTTTTCAAAAACCCCCAAAATCAAGAATCTGCATCTTAACTCACCTGATGACATAGTTGTAGCACTCGCCGGGTTTTTGGACCTCGTGAGTTAATCAGTGAAAAACTCGCAACTCGGCCCTCATTGAGTTTTAATGAAAAACTCACAACTCGGCCCTCACTGAGTTTTAATGAAAAACTCGCCGATTACTCGACGAGTTTTTCTGTAAAACTCGGTGAGTTTTAAAGAAAAACTCGGCCTTGGTTTTATTCCTGCATTAAACAGCCAAAAAACATCTTTTTCATTCTTATTTTCACATTTGCAGTAGTTGGGTTTGAGTTTCCAGCTTTGCAGTTCAGGGGCGGGAGGATTTATACAAATATAACATTTAAATATAAGTCTGATTTATTTAATTTCTTATACTTTAAGTTATATTTGTATAAATACTTTCCAGGATGTTTGAGACAGGTTTCAGCTTCATAGGAGTTAAGATGCAGATTCTAGATTTTGGGGGTTTTCGAAAAATTCCAAACTTAGCCAAATTTCAAGATTCAACAAGCTTCAGTAGGGTTACCTCCCACAATCCATCATGGCTTTCTAAGGTCAAATGAAGCTAGCAAAAGGATTCTCAAAGGGTTTTAACTCGTTTTATCACAAATCACTTGGTTTCGACCCCATCTCTATGACAAACTTAGCTTAGCTCTCACCCAAATCCCAGACAAACATGACTTACCAACAGGCCAAAATCACTCAAACCTCATTTGCTGGACCTAGGGACTTGAAAATAGCCACCAACAAAAACTACCCAAGAGCTAGTTATGAAGACTTTGACATTTGGCACTGATCAATGATCAAGCATCATAGATTCATACTATGAAATACCAGGATGGAGAGCGAGTCACACACATCATCAGAGATACCAAGCGAGGAGGCACAGTCACGCCCAGTGCAGGGTTCTACTACTAGGACTAGACCCTCTAGTTCCTCTCTCGTATTTGTTAGTAGAGTTGGGAAGAGGAAGATGTAATTGTGATGATGTATTTACTTCTAGTTTTGTAGAAACTATTTAGTGCTATTTTGCTTCTAGCCATCAACATCCTGCATGAGAATGCGATTTTGTACCCACTTTGCATTTATATGTATCTAAACTCAACTAGTTTCTTTTGTGTTCTCATTAATAAAAACATTGGATGCATCCTCTCATTGAATTTTGCAAAAAAAATGCATTTCTAATTAAAATTAAGCTGTTTTTAAAGTTCCCGAGTTTTTTGCTGAGTTTTTTCAAAAAACTAGCCGAGTTTTTCCCGAATTTTTTTTTTAGGCCTTGGCGAGTTTTAGCCGAGTGAGTCTTGCAACTTTGCTTAAGACAACGATTTACTTATAATAAATTGAAACAAATACAGGAATACCTAGTCTCCTGTACTTCGAAAGATGATTCTGAAAATAGAATAGCCAAGAAAGCACAAAGTCTTTCACCGAATATCCTCTTTCTTGACAAACACACTTATTACTGAAGCCCAAAGTCTTCAGCTTTAAGTTATTGCAGCCACTTCTATCTATAACAATTTGTTCTCTTGCAGCACAAAGTCTTCAAAAGTTCAAATTGCCTCTGAATGCAATAGGCAGCTTAAAGTCTGCACAATTGAATTCAAATCCCTCTTGAGTAAGACTCCAAAACTCACAATCAATATCCAGAAAATGTCGTCACATAACACCTTGAATCAACACAAAGTTTGAAAGAAAGTTGCCCCTTTTATTGAAAGCAATCTGACTTACATCTAAGCACAAAGTCTTAGAGTGCATGTACAAACTGACAGAATTTTCTTGCATTGCCAAAAGATAGAAAATACAATAGGTCTCACTCCTTTATATAGGAAAAGAGGAGATAGAAAGGTGGAGAGGAAAGGGGAAACCCTTGACCACCTTGACTTATTCAATACTTATCCTTAACTAACTAACTTTGACTTATTTAATGCTACAAGGCTTAAAGCACTTGCAACATGATTACATGGAACAACTTTGCACGTGATACTATCACATGCAATTACATCTTGTTTTTACATTACACATAATCTATCAAATACAAATTACAAAATGCATAATGAAATATTTTAAGTGTCTGACAAGATACAACATCTATTTGCATCATCCTTTGTCAATCTTCATGCTGCTACTAGATGTTCTGTGAGTGATGTCTCCAGGTTTGATGAAAACATCTTGGACGGGCACCGTATTTGCATCCTTGATTAGTGATTACTGGGAAGGCATCTTTGTTTCTTTCCATCTCTGTCTTGAAAGCATTCTATGCCTGCAATCATTGCATCGCTTATCCCTTTTTTCAAATGGCTCCATCATGTTGTCATTCTTGCCTCGTGTCATTCTTTGTTACCAAAAAAGTCATAACACAATCTTTCAAGTTATAAATTTGTAGATCTGGAAGAGTATGCGTATAGGATATGAGCGGAAGGCTTTTGAGCAACAAAGGGTGAAGGATTTTAGGCAAAATCAGCTCTTTAAAATGGAGAGAAAAACCAAAAATGGTTATTTCTGGGAGCAGTGCATATGCGGACAGCAAGCCTTGAATTGATAAAATGAGTATTGAAGGTGTATATATACATGGTAAAGTATTCAATATGCGAAGTGGGGTTTTTGGAAATGTTTGCAACTCATGAAAAACCATGGAAAAAGCATGAAGGTGGGCTTTTTAACTTGCTCTGCATATTGGGAAACTTAACTCATTTACTCATAAGTGGGATTTTTATGTCCCATTACAAGTCATCCTTATATAACATGGATAGCATGAAAATGTGGGTTTTTTGGCCTGCATTGCATGTTGGGAAAGACAACTCTTTTTTGAAGTGATTCCACATTTAGAACGGGGTTTTTAATCCCGACTGCATATGCAAGTATGAAGAACTTATTGCATATGCAATTTGGAGAAATTTAGATGGAAGTAGAAGGATCAAAATCAAAACTAAAAAACATGCAAATCTGGAAATGAAATGAAGGATTTGCATTCATATTCAAAAAGTATACAAGAAATGCCCTAAAAAAAACAAGAAAACTTACCTCCTTTCACCAAAAACAATAGAAGAAATTTTTACACATTCTTGAGAAAAATCTAAATCAAATCCAAGAGATTTTCGGATTTAGAAAAGATTGCAAGAAGAGGATTATATAGACTTTGAATCTTGACTCAATCCTCTTGAAATGAATGCATTTTGGAGTCAAGATTCCTTGGTTGCCAAGTGTTGAATGATGGAGAAACAAAATGCACAAGTATAGCAACAACATTGACCAAATCCAATGCATATGTAATGGCAACAAAAACGGCGCCTAGGGCATCAAAAACAACTTGAAACGGATGGAGAACAAGCTGGAAATGAAGTTTCTTACACTAGAATCCTTCTCCAATGCAAAACGTTCGAGATTTAATGCACAAATCTTCCTTCAATGAGTCGTTTTAGTGAAAAATGCCTTTGCACAGGCTGTTTTTGAGTGTTTGCATGTGCTTGGAAACATGCAAATGCATGTAAAAATGCCACCCAAAGGAGAGAGAAAAAACACATGGAGAAGGAAGCAAAAGCGGGTTTTTTACATGCAAATGCATATGCTTTTAGCCTCCAAATTGCCACCCAGCCAAAACCCAAGTCTATGCTGAATAATAACGGGCTTTTTTGGCTTGAAAACACATGCATAGTCTTAAAATCGCCACCAAGACCTTTTAATGCAAAAAAGGCTTAAGAACGGGTTTTTTAGAGTTAAACGCATATGCATTCCTTCCAAAATTCACAACTATGCCTTGAAGCTATTTAAAACGAGATTTTTATATGCAAATATATGTGTAAATGGGTTGGAATTTGCCACTATAAAGCTTTTAAATTAAAAGGTTTTTAATAACAGGCTTCTTATATGCAAATGCATTTCAAAACCCCACTTACACATGTTAAGTTATATGGTTTTGCATTTTTTTTAACTTAACATTTGTATTTGCATTTGAAAAGCCTACCTTTATGCATTTGGGACTTAGAAAATAGTGATAGTGGAGTTTTAAAGATGATTTGCATATGTGATGACATGCAATGTTGAACAAAAACCCCACTTAATTGCATAAAAAGTCTTTCTTGTTTAATTTTACATGTAACTATAGTTTTAATGAAGAGATATGCAAAAGGACTGGAAAAGCCCACCTGCATTAGAAAATCATTAAAAACTATATTTAAAACTTATCAGAATGATGTGAAATTTGAAAATGGGGTTCTAAACCCACTTTACATGTAAATGACATTTTTATTTGATGCAATTAGCAATAGAAAACCCACTTTTGAACGATTTTTAATAAGGATGTGCAATCAGGCTGAAAACCCCACCTACACAAGTTAAGTTATGTGCTTTTGCATATGTTTTTATCCTAACATATGTATTTGCATTTAAAAAGCCCACCTTTATGTATTTGGGACTTAGAAAATATTGATAGTGGAGTTTTAAAGATGATTTGCATATGTGATGACATGCAATGGTAAATAAAAACCTCACCTAATTGCATTTAAAACATAAACTTTGTAAGTAACTTATAGTAATAATAATATAATATGCAGGACTTAAAAAGTCCACCATCACATATTGAAACCATTAAAACCTATAAGTAAAACTTCTCAAAATGATGTGAAATTTTAAAGTGGGGTTCTAAACCCACTTTACATATAAATGACATTTTTAGTTCGTGCAATTACCAATAAAAAGCCCACTTTTGAGGGATTTTAACAAAGACATGCAATCAGGTTGAAAATCCTCACCTTCAGCACGCTTAAAACCTTAATAACTTGAGCTAGACAACTTCGATTGATGCATAAGATAGCTCAAAATGAGCAGAATTCAAAATGCTACAATTCTAGGACAAAAACAAGACTAAAAACTAAACGCAAAACTAAGAAAAATGAAGAAAATACTTGAAGGTTTCAAAAAATCAAGTGCTTGCTGGCAGAGAAGAAAAACTCATTTCAACAAGCAATATGGTGATTATCTTGGCGAAAACTTTCAAAAAGAATACATAGAAAAGTGTGAAATTTAGGACTATTCAAGGATAACGAATCGCCTTCATAACACACTATTTGAAGTACCAAAACTTAGAGGGAACACCTACGAATTCATAGGAAAATTCTGTAGGGTTGTTCAATTTTGTGAATGCATAAATGAGGACAACACAATGACATGTCAAATAGTCTGACTTGGCATACATCAGTAGGTGAAGTAGACAAGTGGGTAGCTTAAGCAGACACCCAACCAGCTCAAGCATGGAACCAACCAGCTCAAGCACACAACGAAGAAGCTCAAGCAAGTAACCAATTACTCAACCACACAACTAAGTAGATCAAGCAGATAACCAAGCAGCTCATTCTAATTTTCTATTACTTAGAATAATCCCTTGAAATTTATATGACCTTGAACATCAACCTTTGACATCAATGACAACATACTCAACATGCCATGTTATGATAGAACGAAGTGGCTTAGCTTGATGAAAGGATTGGTGTGCAAACAAAGATGGAAAGAAATGTGGCTAAAAGGATAGAAGACTTGTTGGAGACTAGAACCATGAGCCAAAATTGAACAATGATGGGAAAAGACAACCTTGGACAAATCGTCTAGCATTAAGACTTAAACTATGGAGAATAAGGGAATTTTACCATCTGCCAAGTTGGAATTTTTTTGAGGCACTAGCAATGTGTAATCAAATTTAATCATGTGGATGGAAAAAAATGATGGACATGATAGATGCACCCCTAAGGTACCTTGGGTGGTAGGGGCATGCCCTAGCCATCTTGTGACGTACTTGTCATGATAGACTAAAGCAACTTAGCTCAAAGGAAAGTCTTGTGTGCAAGAAAAGATGGAAAGAAATGAGGCTAAAATAATAGAAAATTTGCTGGAGGCTGAAACGTTGAGTCAAAATTGAACAATGTTGGGAAAAGACAACCTTGAACATATTGTGTAGCATTTTGAACTTAAAGTATGGAAAGTGAGAAAATTTTCCTATTTGATAAGTAGGAGATATTTTCCACAGCAAGTCAAATTGTGATATTGCTATCAAGATTCAAGTGTGTAGTTTTTGAGTCAAACACATTGACCCATGTTTCATGAGTAGCAGTTCACAAGAACCTATCTCTCATCAGAATGAATGGAACACTTAGCACACAATACATCTAGGTGAAGCATTGAGCCTTCCTAGGAGGTCACTCATCCCAGTACTACTCCAACTCAAGCGTGCTTAACTATGGAGTTTCCGCCTAAGTTAAGCCCACTTAGCTGGCAACCCCATTTGCAAAATCTTCAACAAGTATTGTGCCTTATGAACCATTCACTATAGAGCCCTTTTAGCTCATTAATTGATAAGTAGGAGGTATTTTCCACAAGAAGTCAAATTGTGATATTGCTACCAAGATTCAACTGTGTTGTTTTTGAGTCAAACTCATTGATCTATGTTTCATGACTAGTAGTGGTTCACAAGAAACCATCTCTCATTAGAATGAGTGGAACACTTAGCACTCATTGCATCTAGGTGATGCCCACAGAGGTGAAGCATTGGGCCTTCTCGAGAGGGCACCCATCCCAATACTACTCCAACTCAAGCGTGCTTAACCATGGAGTTTCCTCCAAGGTTAAGTCCACTTAGCTTGCAATCCCATTTGCAAAACCTTCAGCAAGTGTTGTGCCTTGTGAAGCATTCATTATAGAGTTCCTTTTTTCCACAGAAAGTCAAGTTGTGATTATGCTGAGGATTCAACTGTGTAGTTTTTGAGTCAAACTTATTGACCCATGTTTCATGAGTTGTGGTTCACAAGAACCCACCTCTCATTAGAATAATGAAAATTCTAAATTGTGTGGATGCAAAAATAGTAGGTGTGATGCATATTGGAAATTCTAACTAATATTTATTTTTATTTAATTGTTACAAAGTATAATGATTAATTAGATGGCAAAATTAAAACAGTAAATTAGCCGATTTAATGATTGTCTCAAATATTTAACAAAGATTATATATCTTTATCTAAAAGATTATGTGCAGTAAACACAATTTACAAAGATTATTCATTTTTCTCAGAAAGATTGTCTACAGTGAACACAATGTTTTTGGTCTCAAAACATTATTAGACCATTAAATAATTAAAAAGAATTGAATGAATTATGATTGAATGAATGAATGAAAGATTTTAATAACGTCCGCAAGGCCGAAGCAGCCTATGGGACCCCCTAAAATAGCACACACCCCAGAATAGGGTGCCAGAACTTTAGGTCATTTGAAACTTCTTTAAGTCTGCTCTTCGACAGTGAATTTTGATCACTAAGTTTGCTGTCCTGACTAGCCGTGTTTCTTCAAATAAGGTACCTAAATTGTCCGCTTCTAAAATATCCTCATAGCTGGAGCGGATGTCATTGTATGCTTGACACTCCATGATAAAATGTTGCTCTGTCTCTACCACTCCCATGTTGCAAAACAGACATTCTCTCTTTCCATTCTTCCTGCAAATAGACAGTGAATTTGACACACAGATATATGAATTAATATTGAGTAAATAATGAAATGTATTTCCAATTTTGTTATTTTTAGTATGATCTTTCTTTGCTGAGCTATTTTGGATAACAACCTCAACAAAATTGTCAGCAAGTTGTCTTATAGGCTATGTACATTCTCATTGATGGCCAGCCTTCGACTGAAGGAACTGGAGACTGAAAGTGCATGTGAAATAATTATTATGATTGAATTTGTTTGATTCAAATATGGTTGGATTTCCTTGTAAAGGCTTTTTAAAATTTCTATTTTGCAATTATTTTCTTCTCTTCTACATGGTTAAATTTTGGACACACAATATATCAATTTAAATGATCTTCAGAATTTTTTGAATTTAACTGCCATGGTTGTGATGTATAGTTTATTTAATTGATAACAAATTAGATTTTATTTGATGCATTCCTTATAATTATACACTGAACATTAAGGTGTAATGAATTGCCTTTTCTTGTAGTATGTAGAGCGTCTAGGAAGGATTGCTTCATCTGAAAAAAATGGGAAGGAGGGATGCCTACGTTTGCTGTCCCATATTTTTTCAATTCACGTTTCTCACCTCACGACAGGTTTTGTACTGTCCATTCCTAGCTATTTGAGAAGAGAGGAAGGAAAAAGGAGAAAGAATACATTTTATATATCTGCTGTCATTTTTTCTAGAATAAAAGCATATGATTATTGTCTTTTCTTTTGAATAAAGTTCCACAGTCAAAGAACATATCCTGAAGAAAAATATTGAAATCATTATGGGCTGTGGAAACTTCACGAGTTTGAATGTAGAAGTGCTCAACATTATGATTTGCAGAGTAGCTTAGTGTAAAATATAAGGAACTAAAATTTCTACGTTGATTTGAAGCAAAACAGTAACCTTCAAATTGTGCCAAAGAAGACCTAGTTATAGCAGCATTAGAATTTGTAGAGAATGCATAGTGATGAACTCTTTTTGGCTTTGAAACTAGGGGTCCTTAGACTGTTAGAGGCTGTAATGTCCTCAACTAGGGATTTTTATATATTTTTTAATTTTTATGTAATTTTTGCAAAACCAAACTGAAACAACAAAACAAAATGAAACTAACCGCTGAAAACTAGTTATGAAAACTCTCGATGGCTGGAAAGTAACTTAACCATGCTAGCAAAATACAACTTGTAAATGATAATAACACAAATGAAAGTGCTGGTTATGGTCTGATATGAAATAGACAGCTAACTTAACATCCTTTAACATACAACTACACTCATATCTGAATAGTGAATGGTCACAAACTTCAAATGCTGATCAATTTTACCCCAAGTTTCTAGGATGGGGACATCAGGGAATGGGGGGATAGGTTTTTGGACGGTTATATAAAAAATTGGGAAATTTTAAAATATATAGTGAAATTTCAAATATTAATTGCAATGATGATGTTGATAAAGCATTGATCAGATACATTATGTGTTGAATTGAGAGTTTACATGAGAGTGAAACAAATTAGCAAATGTCAAAACTTAATTGCTTTCATAATTCATTGTCAAAATGCATGTGTTATTAAAAAATAGTAATAGGATACAAGTTACAACAAAATGGCAAAGGCTGCAAGTTTCATTTCAGCTACAAAATGGAAATACAAAAACAAAGAAAGTATTATTCTGCCCTTAATTTGAATCTCTTAACACTGCTTCAAAGTCGGTATCATCCGAGTCCCTACCATGGTAAGGCTTTACTTCAGCTAGTGGAATCCAAACCAATTTCTCCTGTGCCAACTTATCAACTTGGGCAACGCCTTCAGAATCAACATCCCATCATAAAGTTGGAGTTTGTTGAGACTTTGGAGTTTGACAATCCTAAAGTTGGAGAGTACTATGCACAAACACTATCTTCTCCACTCATCTAGAGGTAATCCATTTCCTCTTGATGGAGTGGATAAAGGCATATTTGCAACAATTACTCTCCACAATAGAGAAATTGGCAACATGTGAAAGGAGGTGAATTGCAAGCATCCTCAACTATGGTGTATACTTGTGCCATGTCCATCATCCAATAGGGTCATTTTGAGCTAATGTAGCTCTATCTATCATTTCCTCTCATTTATTGAATGTTGGACCATGAAGATTTGTGAACTATTGTAGAATCCTTGGTTGAATACGATTTTCTAAAGGCCATGATCAACCCTTTTGTCACCTTTTCGTCATCACAAGCAGGTAGCCATTCAAAATTTGGTGCATATCAATTGCGATTTAGAGGAAAGGCTTCCATATAAAGTGGGGTGTTCATTGTGTCCAGGATGAGAGTCCATACACATGAATGTACGAGCTGCTGAGGTTGATTGAAGTGTTGTCCATGATGTTGAAAGCATTGTTGTATGGGATGCATTATCTGGTCGATGTGCCGTATGCGAGAATCTATGAGCTACACACATTGGTCAAGGTGATGTAGGGAGGTATCGTATGATTGCCACACATGATGTTTTGCTGAAGGACAAACTCCTAGCCGTAGTACGAAATTTGTTGCTTGATTGAGCTGTACACTGAGATTAGTAGAGTGATGTCGTACAAGCTGTGGAATCCGTACAGGGTGTTTGCTCCAACACAAAGTATAGTATCGGCTCTGCCTCTGCTTTATATGGACTCGTGCAAGAATGATTTTGTCCTTCCCACTTCCATATAATCCTGCAAAGACTACCTTCGACTTCTGCCAGAAACAAACATACTCTCATTGAGAGTGGGATTTATAAATTTGCCAAAAATATGAATTAAACAATGACCTCTGCATAGTCTTCACTATTTTTAGCTTTCCATTTTCCATCCCCATACTGTCACTGTTAGATGTGTCGTCCATAACTCGATAGGCTTTTATCGGTTTCTCTTCATCAAGATTTGTAGCTTCAAGAAAATTACACGTTGGCGCAAATGCCTCATAGTCATCCATTTGCCAATGGAATAGTCCGTTGAGAGAGCTTGTCTCATCCTTCGAGCAGCTTCCAAGTTCCAACATGCCTTCATCATTGGGTACCATTGTCCTCCCTTCCTTCATCTTGATCTCTCCACCCTCGAACTTTGAGTCCGATGCCAACTCCTAGCTCACCGCCTGGCTTCGCAGTTCGATGACATTTCCTCCCATCACTCTCAATGGAGAGTGTGTTCTTCCAATTGTGGTTTTCTTTCGCTATGATCAACCAACCCCTTCCAAGGAGGGCGTCATATGCCTTCTTTTCCAGCAGAATGACAACAAAGTCCAAGTAGAAATACTGAGTGCCAATGGTAACCTTTTGTTCGTTCAGCGTCCCAGTGGTTTGATGTCATGCTAGTTAACACTCACCAGATGAAAGGTTGGTGGCTAGAGTGTTGGCTCGCTGAGCACCTTCCATGTCTTCTCTGGTAGTACATTCACGCCAGAGCCTTCCTCGACGATGGTGTTTGTTGGCTTTCGTCCCATTATCTCCATTTCAACGACACCCGACTTCCTCCCAATGCCCATCATCAACAGCATCGGATCAGTGACCTGACTGTCTACTATTTCTTTCATTGGCTAGTGATGGTCCTGGCCGATTGTGTCATTACCAACTATGTTGGTAATGTCCATCTTTAATATAATCTGCAGAAGGTCGGATACCTGTACGGGTATAGTGGCTTGCACATTTGTCCCATGACAGCTTTCTCGAACTCTAATTGCAGTGGGTTATTGGTGGTATCATTTGTGGCCCTTCTCTCTCCATCACTCGTTCAATGTCAGCTCTCATTTCTTGAAGTCTTTTAGTCTCCGTACGGGGGTCGGGATAGACTATCTTCTTGGTTTGGAGTCTGGTGATCGCCAGTACTTCTTCCTATGGGTCTTTTAAGTCCAGCATATTTACTCCCTTTTGCTTTGGGCAGTTAGTGTCCTCATGGTTCCTCAGACCACACCTTTTGCACGGAAAACTCCCATTGTTATGCCCATTCTAACAATCCTATGCAAAGTGACTCCACTCGTTGCACTTGTGGCATTGTATGGGACATCCTCTGGAGTCGTACTGTATTTGATTCTGCCATTGATTTCCATAACTGCTTGGTGATACATTTTTTTGTTTCAATGCAGTAGTTACTCCCTGTGTGAAGAGTACTTGCATGCTTCTAGTCTTCAGATTATATGGACACTCCTTTATTGAATGACCCAAACCTAGCAAATCTCGTAGGAAACATCTTTTAGGACATTCACCTTTCATTTACCCTTCAATTTTGTACTTAGTACACCACAGTTCATTACTTTCTTTATTGGTTCGTTTCTTGGCCTTCAATTCCTTCATAATTCTTATCATATCTTGCTTTAGGGCCTGGATTGTCGTCGATTCGTCATCGCTACTACCCTCAATGCTCTCGTCACTACTTGTCTTCCTCTTCCCTCAGGAGGATGTCTTGTTTTCACTCTCGATGTCCATCGCCTGATTGTAGGCATCTGGATACAAGGACGGGGGCACCACTTTCATCTTTTTGCGCAACTAGGGAATCAACCCCTCAATGAACCACCTCTTCTTCAACCTATCGGCTTGTTGATTCTCCAACTTGGCTAGCAATTCCTTGAGCCTACGATTGTAAGCCTGTACATTCTCATTCTTCCCTAGTTTGGTATTATAAATTTTGGCAACAATCTCATTGTCGTCACGTAGCTGTTTAAACTTGACCTCGAACACCCCCTGAGCGCGTTCCGAGGCAATGGATGAAGCATCCAATTTTGTGAACCAATTGATGGTTGTACCCTGCAACATTGCTGGAAAAATTCTCAGTCAATAGTCCTTGTCAACCTGGCCATTTGCTACTCAAATAGTCTTGCACTTCTCCCAGTGCCTTGTAGGATCTTCTGACCTGTTCCACGTAAACTTTGGCAATTTCGCCGATCCACATTTGGACTTTTCAAAGGAGTCACCATCTTAATCGCTTGCTTGTTCCCTTGTGTGTCAGACTTGGGTGCATTGTTCGGACTGCTATGTTCTTGTGCTTTTCCTCCACTCTTGGCCACGTGCATATCCTCTACACACCCACTTCCAGCGTCCCCAACACCTTGGTACTTTCAGGCTTTGACTCGTACTTATACTCCCTCCGTCTGAGGGTCTTCGGTTCAAATCCTTTAATAATGGGTTCTCCTGAGATGGATAGATTCTCAATGTTGTGCAATATGTCTGTCAGTTCAATATTTCCTTCTTCGTACTCCTTGTTTGACGGTGTCTATACAGACAACTATCTTGCTTGGTCGGCGAGTTATGTTTCATCAAGGAGCGGTAAGTTTCTGGTAATTTTGCATAATCTTCTTCTCTATTCTCTTTGTTCTACAATCCTTAAAGATCGTCTAATCACTTGGTCTTGACCACCTTGTGGCCTCTTCTCTCCTGTATTGGGATCCAAGGGCATGAATCACACAATGTTGACCTGATTTCTTTGAAGGCAACAACACCAGTTGTTTACTACTATACTTGGTAAATTACATACATAAAATAATAATACAGATGGTAGTGCATACCAAATACAGAAGTAAAATATATCTTTATTCACTCATGAATTCATTATAGAGAAGAAGACCAGAGATGGTCGACCAAGGATTACAATTCATTTGACTATACCACTACCTTCCTTGACGGTACACAACATATTTAAAGACGTGGTGGTTGCTAAGAGAGACACAACCATCAACCAACCGACACTTACAACTACCCAAGAGTGACACCCAATGGACAATTAATACATTGACAGGTAACCGATTTTATCTACCATAACAATAGGCATTGTACACCAACTACACTTTTACGGTAAATCGATGTTGTTGTAAACAAAGTTGATGAAATCTCCTTATACAGATTTACAAAGACGATGTTTCTAAAAGAAACAATCGTGAACTAAAGATGAAAATAGAAACTACCTAATAAACTAAAGACTAACTAAGATGACCATTAAAGAAACATTAGAATATTCTAATATCCTCCCTTAATGGTCATTGTCTAACTACCCTACAGAAGATTGTACATGTCTTGTGGTCATAAATTCTTCAAAACATTCTGCCACTACTGAGACCTTCCCTGGATTTGCAGAATCTTAATGACCAAGAGTAGCCAAAATCCGTCTAGAAAAAATAGAGAAGGCTTCCCCCTCCTTCAAAATGCTTTGCAAAAAAGAGACGAGTCTGCAACTGACTCTACCATTGAGATGAGTCTGTCACTAACCCTCCTGGAATTTGCAAAACTTCTGACCAAAAATCATCACAAAATGTCCAACGTGATGGTGGATAACAAACTTGTCCCTCCCTATAGCCAGAGACATACCAACAACAGATGCCACGATTTTGAGGAAAAATCGACAAACCCTTGCAGAAGAGCATTGTTGGTTCCCAAATCCGTAGATGGGAATCCTACGAGTCTTGCCCACTCGATGCTGGGATTTCCAACCGGTTATGGCCAACGTGACGGGATTGATCGATACAATCCAAATCCCCTGCTTCCTGGCTCTGCAAGGCCAAGGTGGGTGTACCTGGTCCTGGACAAATCACTTGAACCCAAGATACTTATAGCAGATTGGTTAGAATGTGAATGCAACGGAAGTTTCCCAAATGGCAAGATTTATAGAAAACTTATAACTTCTTCAAATAAGTACGACTTTTTTGTGATAACTTCAAAGTATGAATGCTTTCGAGCTTGCAGATTCTGAATTGAAAATAAAACAGTTAATTATATAACTTGTAAAAGTATTAAAATATTATGAATTGTAAAATGAGTAGATATATCAACTTTCAAAGGAAAGATAAAAAATTATTGCCAGCATATGGATTAGGAACAATGAGCAAAGTAAAGACCAGTGCCAGAATTCAAAAGAGGCGAAGAGTCAAAATTACAAGCCTTTACATACAACTTTATGAAATCTTATAATTTTAAACTATAAACACTTTCAATTATCAAGATGCGATGAATCAATTATATTTATGCATATTCAAACTAGTCTGAAATGTTTTAAACTCATAGACAAAATAGACACAAACAAGGAAACAATTTGGTATTTCACAATATCTGTGATTATCAAGTTTGAAAAGCTATAACTGATTTAGTTCATTTATCCTGACAATAAATAATTTACAGAAAATGAGAAGTGATCATAAAGGACAGAGCTATATAACGTTTTACTTCTAATGCCTTTTTTAAAAAATAAAATAAAATCTCTTATTGGTTATGCCTGAAAAATAATGCAGCGAAGACACTCAGTAATGATGATCTATTCGTTGCCCAATAGTCCAATATCCACCAGCTTAGTTCAATAATCGCATCATTTCCAAATGAGGAAATTGATATTATACAATAATATAGTGTTCACCAGTCAAAAACCGGTTATCTTTTTTCTCCCTTTGTTTGATTTTTCACCTTACATTTATATGAAAATGAAAAGACACCATCGTTATTTTTTAAAAGATATACCGCTTCATAACAAGTCACTGTATACTTGTTAATTCGTAACACGGTTTGATATGAAGAAACTGACCTTAAAACTTTCGTAACCAATCCTCTATATAAAATACAGGCATTATTTCCAATGAGACAAGTGGCGTATATAAATTGCTAAACGCACGATACCATCATACAGACTCTCGCGATGCTTAGCCTTTCACCTTCTCTATTTGCACCGCGCATGTGTCTTTTCTGCTTCTACATCTCTCTCTGTTTGGGCATAGCTTTCTTTGAATCTGATAAGTTTTGATTTTTATGCAGATCCCCATACGGCGCAAGATACCAAATCTCAATTGTCGTGGATGCAAAAGACTGTTGACAGCAACACCGGATGGATACATTCCAAGACGCCTTCAACTTTAATCAAATCTCGGTCTCATTATTCACTTTGTAGTTTATGGAAGAACAATAAATCTTTATTTTCCCACGGGTCTGCTCCTCTACATATACACTAATAACCATTGTTTTGCTCCATACGCCTTTTTTCATTAATATGAAAATAAGAAGACAAGAATTAATATGTGCATCTCAAATTGGTCTCCCACTTTTGTCTGAGACATTACTCGAGATAATCCTGAGAATCGATATGTCCAATAGAATAAATCATCATCAATATGAAACCCTGTACAATTTGGCAAAAGCTCCATGAAGAATTTGGATTCTGAGAAAGAATAGGATACATCGACACTAATCAAGTCATTTATGAGTTGTTGACATTATTATCTACAAGAAAATAACGCAATAAGTTTTTAGAGTAAATGTCAAAACAATAACAACCTTAGGATTCTGATAATTCACGTGATGATTGATATTTATTTAATATGAACAATCTAACTTAAGGATATGGGGAATATATATTAAATTTAATCTTAATGAAAATGAAAGAAATAAAGAACAAGCTATAGGATAAAAAGATTAGAGAGATCGCTCAAATGGAGTCCCTAAAAATTATGACTCCATCAAGCATGAAGCCCCAAAACAAACTGGAAAAAGTCACATTTTTTGAGGAAAATATCGCCAAACCCAAGATTTCAAGTCATCGTTTTTTTTTTTTCTGGAAAAAAAGGTAAAAACCCACAAAGGAATCCCACGCAACTTTGCGAATTATAGAATCAGAATTTGTTAAGGGAAAAAATTATGAAAACCCATCAGAATTTTTTTAAGGGAAAAAATTATGAAAACCCATCATAATATTTTCAAGGGAAAAAATTATGAAAACCCATCAGAAATTTTTATTAAGGAAAAAAATAATGAAAACCCATAAGAAAATTTCTAGGAAGTTGAGTTTGCCCTTAGGGGCCCCAGGCTAGACCAAGTTCAAACTGGTCCGTGGTCTAGGTCCGGTTCGTCTATGGGTCCAGGCAGGGTCTGGTCCACAAGGACCAAGTTCAAACCACCCAGCAATCAGTTCGGACACGGGCGTACTTGCTGGAAAACAACGAACTTGGAACGAACTTATGTGTTCGATGTCCCTATCAGAGTCGCCAAAAACCGTTGGCTAAAAATTTTGCAACTCACTGAGACTACGACTTGGCAAAATTGTTACTCTAGGCAGCAGTATGTGAAATTTCTTTCTCTCAGCAATAGGGGAGGCTCCCTTTTTACCGCAGGTGGCTTCAATAAAAACTGAATTGTACTACAAACAATTCCTTTTGCTACGATAATACTGGTGGCTTAAGAATTGACGTAAGAACAATGCTTAAGACAACAGTCTACTTTAACTAAAATTGAAACAAATATAAGAGCACAAAGTCTCCTATATCTACTTCAGATGATTATCCTAAAACCAAAATAAACGAGAAAACACAAAGTCTTTCACAAAATACTCTCTACTTTAATAAAACTCTATTATTGAAGCTCAAAGTCTTCAACTTCGAGTTGTTGCAGCCACTACTATTTATATTAATCCTGATTTTTGAAGCACAAAGTCTTCAGACACTCGAATCAAAATGCTCCAATGATCTACACAAGAAAACTATTGATTTGAAAAAGGATTAACAAATGCAACATAAGAATGCATTCATCAATTTTCAAGAGTGACAACACAAAGTTTGCTAATCCTTGTTCCTTTATTCAATTGCCCAGCTTTGCACAATGAAACTCAAAGTTTTTAGAATACAAGAGATTTGCGTATAGTTTTCTTGCACACAACAAAAGATGAAATATTACAATAGGTCTCACTCCTTTATATAAGAAAATGAGGAAAGGAAAGTGGAGAAGAAAGGGGAAACCCTTAACCACTTTGACTTATTCTATGCTTATCCCTAAACTAACTTTGACTTATTCTATGCTACAAGGCCTGATGCACTTGTAACATGATTACATGGAACAACGTTGCATGTGTGATTGCATTTATATCAAGTTCTGTTTTACATGTAATTTGTCCCAAAAACTACATTACTCCTATGAAAGCATATGAAAAGATATATAAGAGCCATCCTCAGAGAGCATTCACAAAGGACTCAAATTTACTAAGGGCCTCGTGTACAACTGCTGGATCCGGTGTGCTTGTATGTTGTGCAACGACGGTTGCTCTACGAACTATTCCCGCACATTAAAAAACAACCTTGTTGTTTTTCCCAATGTTTTTCTGAAGATTACCCAACAATACTTTGTAATCTATCAGCTTATCAATTGTGCTGAAATCAAAACTATCGGTCTCAAACTTCAGGTGAATAATCCTTGTGAATTCAGTCATAACAGATTCTTCCTCAGCTGGTACACCATTCTCAATAACTACTTTGCATGTTAATTCCAGAAGAATATCTCTAGTCACATGCTCTTTCTCATTGCACAAACTGACAGATGCCTTTACCTCTGATATTATTCCTTGAACAACTTGAAGTTTATTAACCATCAAATCTGAGAATTCCTGGTACATACTCACAAAAGAAATAACCCCATATTCACGTAGTGCATCTAGAGCAGTTTCTGGCATGGTTCTCCAGACGCTCAAGTCCTCTTACATCACTTTCATCTGCTCACTGAAAGATGCAAGGAGCTCATTTAAATTTTGCACAGTTTCCCTGGCATGCCTTAACACCCAATATGCATCACGGATTATTTGTACACGTTGCGACTCCAAATGATTGCACCAATCATCCACAACTTTAGCCTTCTTCTCAAGTTGTTCAATATACCTGTTAGGTTCTTCTGGAAAAGAAGAAGAAATTGGATCAACTTGTTGGGAAGAGTTGTTCATGTTTTTAATCGTCTCTAGAAGACGAGCATTTTCTGCCTTAAGTTTGTTCTTCTTTTCCCACAATTTGTCATTCCTTGTCGTAAGTGAAGTAACAACATCTTGTGTATCATGTTGACAACCCAACCGAGTTTGTTTGCCAAGCTCAACTCTGGTGAATTTATAATCAGCAGCCTGAAGTTCTCTAGTAGGTTTATCAATAAGTGGCTCCGCAACTTTTGCAAACTTAACCTCATGCTCATCTACCATGACCTTAGACAATACTTTTGCCCATTTATTCTTTGAAGCTTTGGCCTTATTGACTTGCTTGAAATCAAATTCTTCAGGCAAAATCTCCTACTTTTTCCTCTTTTGGTTAATGGAACTCAACCAAGGAGGTAAAGAAAAGGTTGAAGATTTTGAAACTGACGTGGAAGACACAATACTCACCGCCTCCATTTGTGAAACAGTCGTGACTATGGCAAGAGCCTCTGTTTGAATTGCCACTGGTGCTGAATTACCTTGTGCTACCTCAGCCATGAACGACTCAAATTGTGCAGTTGTAGTTTCAAACAACGTCATGGATGCACTAGTGGTGGGAGGAAGCATTGAGTCTGTTATAATAAACACATTCTCCAAGTTGTCCAATGAATATTCTGGTGTAGATACATTAGCTACGAAAGAGATAGGCATTGCATGTGTAACCAAAACAGGATTCACAAGAAGTACATGAACTGTAGAAAAAGAATCTACAGCTGTGTCTAACAGAGATTCAAGAGGCTCATTTGTTACAGTTGCCAAATCTGGAAAAGACACGATCTTTGATGTGACTAAGGGGAATGATACTTCAAGAATAGGTTCCTCAGTCATCTCATCTTGACTTGATTCAATATGCACCCTCTCAGGTTCTGGAATTTTAAGTGAAGCCTTAGCCCCTTTGATGGTAAGCTTTGGAATGACTGAATGCTTTGCTGTAGATGTTCCATCCTTACCTTTGCCCTTGATCTCTGATCTTCGACCTATTGGACCAGCAGGATCAAAATCTTTACCAATTTTAACCTTTATGCATTTGAGACCCCTCCTTTTCAACCAAATATTTGTGTTAGCCAATATGAACTGGAATCTATCCCAAATAGATATATTTTCCTTTACTGACGAGGAGGGCGACAAAATAGGCAGATTCTCTACATGATGTTTCTCATAATCTATATCAATAATCTTTTCATCATCCTCCATGCCATCAGGAATCTCCGCCAGCTTGAAATCCACGATCTGTTTTATAGTCAACCTGCAATAATCCATCTTTCTAATAGCAATCTATGTGCGCATGTCTATCCAGAGATCTTCAAGACGATGCACATGCACAAACCACCTTCTCATCTTATCATTTAGGCCTCTCCAATCGAAGAAAATCCTGGAGACAAACTTCTTAAGAGTAATCTCTTGAAGTTCGTATTCCATGTTCTTAGCATTAGGCACAGTATCCAAGGAGTACCCCTCAATCCTTAATGGATTGTGTTAAGAAATCCCCACTTCGAGCCTATGCAACTTTGATTGGTATGATTGTACCACCATGAGATGACGTGCTAACTCCATCAGAATAATCATGTCCATAGGATAACGCGGAAAGGTATAGGGTTCACCTTTGAAATAGCCGACTCTGAGATATGTGAAGTTGGGGATTTGTAGGAAAAGACATCCATACTCGCATACTTTGTTCCAAACCTCATCTGATACGCGCTTCTTGGGAAGCTCCTTGTTAAACAAGCACATGAAATACCGAAGAAGGCATCTTGTACCCTGCGGTAATGAATCCGACTTGACTTTAGAGTGAGCTGCTCATAGTACTCCCAAACAGGAACAAGTGACCTATCTTCTTTTATGGAAAAACCATAAAACAAACCCAGGGCAGCAGCAATATAAAGTAGATATGAGTTCATATAAAACGTACAAGTGGTGGGCACCTCAGATAATTGCTCGCACAGGATGTCGCTGATAATCTCTCCCCAGAATATTTTTTGCTTGGATCTAATTATTATAGAAATGAACTTGTACATCCAAGGCTCAAAATAACAAGATTCTTTGAGTCCCCCAATTCTGCTTAGTAGAGTAATGAGATCATTAATCTCCTCCTTGAACTCTTATCTATGCACGTCCTTCGGCCATCTCACCAGATTAGGCCTCTTCGTAACTAACCAATTATCATTGATGAATTTAATGTAGAGATTACTGTTTTCATTCCATCTCTCAAGAGCCTTTCCCTTGGATATATTCATCACTATAGGAGTGGGCGGAACCTTGAAAATTGTGTCAATAGTGTCTGGATCAAGACTTATGATGGTGTTCCCATCTTGATCCTTGATGGTTCTAGAAGAATAATCAAAATTTTTAGCACATGCCATCTCGAACTCTGGTTCCAAAGCAGCAACAGGAAAGGTAGCCAGCAGATGTATGCAACTCTGCTTAATCAGAACCATCTCAAACTTGAATGAAGACTCGACTCTATCAAGGAATTATGTCATATTCAAATGACCAAGCTCTGTATCTCTGATATCTTCCACATAAGAGGTAACCTGAGAAGGAGAAATTGAATTATGGTATTTGTCATACAAATATTTCATCTTCCTTTTCTCTTTACCCTTGGAAGGAACAAATTCTTCTGACATAGCAAGTATGGATGCAAGAGACACTGTTTCATGAAAATTACAAAACATGAGCATATCGTCATGCAGTGAATCCATAGGAAGCTATTTTTGGCACAAAAATCATAGATCTTGGAAACTTGAAAGTGGGTTATAAAGCTGGGAAACCTCAGAGCAGTGGGAAGCAACTATTTTCAAGAAAAAACGGCTTCTAAAAATGAAGAAAAACCATAGGAACGGGTTTTTCTAGAGGTATTGCATATGTGGACAACAAGCTTTGGAAGGACAAAATGAGCATAAGAGATGGATATATATACGGATAAGCATTTGATATGAGATATGAGGCCCTTGAAAGCAATTGTGATATGAAAGGCCGTGGAAAAAACATGAAGGTGGGCTTTTTATTCTGCTTTGCATATTTAGCTTAGTTATAAATAGGATTTTGATGCCCCATTACAAGTAACCTTTAAAAGGTACAAACAATGTGGAAAAAGTGGGTTTTTTGCAAGCTCTTGCATATTGGGAAGACACTTAGCATTTTTGAAAAATCTCATCTTTAAGAACAGGGTTTTTAATCCCGACTACATATGTAAGATAAATGACATCTTACATATGCAACTTTAGAGAAATTAAGACGGAAGTAGAAGGATCTTTTTAAAATAAAACTCAAACATGTAAATCTGAAAATGAAATGAAAGGATTTATATTTACAAAAACAAAGCATACAAACAAACTTAAAACAAAACCAAAAGATCAAAGACAAAACTTACCTCTTCCTCGAGAAATGCAAGGAAAACAGCTCTCAAATCCTTTGGAAAAATCTGAAAGAAATCTAATAGATTTTTGGATCAAGATAAATAATCCAATCATAGCAATATATAGGGTAAGCTTTTGACAAATTCTTCTGGCTGAATTAATGCATTCTCATGAGTCACTAAGAAATAGATGACAAATGTCCTCCATGAAGATTAAAAATGCATAAAATCAGCAAGAGAAAGAATTTTTCAAACTTCATTCAGAAGCACTTAAGAGATTTCGTAATGTATGTACTTGGAAGAAGTTTTCGAAATGCATATGCAATGTATTTAAAAATCAACGCCATTGAGGAAGCACATGTTTGTATTTATTAAAACATGCATTCGAAATATGCAAAGATTCAGAAAAACGGCGCCATACCTTCAAGCCTTTATTTCTTGCTCCAAAATGCATGGAAGACTTTGCTGCTTACTTATTTTTGATGACCTAGACTTGTTTCAAAAGCATATTTGCAGGAAAACGGCTTTTAAAAGGCCACGTTACATAGCATTGTTATATGCAAATGCTCCAAAATATACCGTGCGTTGCCTTTAGAAGGAAAAATGCAGCCCTTAGCACTCCATAAAAACATGCAAAGTCTTTGGAAAATGCCGCTGAGTGTAAAAACACGACCTTTCATATATACAAATAAACTATTGAATCCATTTCGTAGCTATTAAAGCTCATAACGGATTTGGAATGCATATTTGCATGCTCACACGATTTTGACTGAGTGATTACGATATGTAAAACTTTCACAAAAAGCCGCCCAAGGAAATGCAGCTCTTAGCACTTCATAAAAATGATTTTTCGAAACATGCAAATGCCAAGAAAAATGACGCCTCCCAACTCTTAATGAAACCGTAGCTTCCAAACGTGTTTTAAAATGAAGTTTATGCGAGACTTCACAAAAGCGGCACTCTACAAGCTTTAAGGAAGAAACACGGGTTTCTTTATGACTAATACATATGTATTTGAAACCTTGGAAAGCTTTCACATATCATATTTTAGCTTTAAATATGTAAAGCTTTTAAAAATCGCCACCACTAGTAATGTAAACGATTTTTCGGAATTCCATTGCATATTTCTCTTTGCAATTTTGATATGCAATAAGGGTCAAATTCTCCACTTTTCTGGAAAAAATGTTCCCATATTCTATATGTAATTATTGTTTAAATGAGAAAATATGCAACTGGACTAAAAAAGTCCACTGTTTTTAGAAAATCATTAAAAACTATACCAAAATCTCATCAAAATAATGTGAAATTTTGAAATGGGGTTCTAAACCCATTTTACATGCAAACGACATTTTTACTTCGTGCAATTTGTCAGAAAAACCCCACCTGCAGGACGCTTTAAGCCCCTATAACCTGAGCTAGACAACTCCGATTGATGCCTAAGATAGCTCAAAACGAGCGGATATTCGAAAGCCACAAACCTAAGGCAAAAACAAGACCAAAAACTATACACAACACCAAGAAAAACAAAGAAGACCTGAAGAAACTTCAGCAACAAATGCTCTTTAAGATGTAAAGTGTGAGATAACCAAGGGATGACTGATTTCTTCAAACAAACACCTTCCAAAGCATTAAAACCTTCGAGAGAACACCTACCAATATAAAAAAATTGCGTAGGGTTGTCCAATTTTGTGAATTGCAAAATTGAGGACAACAACGTCCTTGCTTGTCCTAGGGATGGCAGGCTGTCCCCTTTTTCTTTTTCGGGCATCTACTAGGCTTCCCCCATCTCTAGAATGTTCCAAAAACAAGGACAAACCAAAAGAGGTTTGGGAGACGTCCCTAGGTTCCCTAGTGTTTGTGATGTCCCGTTTTTGAAATAGAATTTAATAATAAATTATAATTATAAAATTAAAATATAAAGGATAAAAACAATTTAAATTATGAAATAACAAAATTAAAATATAACATAATTAAATTTAGTTAAGTTAATGAAGAGTCAAAAGGCATGAAATGAAAGGTTGTGACTCCCTCAAACATGAGATACAAAAAGGGAGAAGAGAACTTCATTTTAAAAGGGGGATAGAGGAGGGAAGAGGGAAGGGAAGGTGTAAAGCAAGGAAAAATTAAAAGAAGAGAAAAAAAGAAATGAGAAGAAAATAAGGAAGTGACTACTTTAAAGGGCAAAAGTTATGAAGGATTGCAACTCTTCAAAAAGGTGGTAATTTTGAAGGCTTGTGACTCTTTCAAAGAGGGACAATTATGAAGGGTTAGGGTTGTGATGTTTGAAAAGGGCAGCCATGATGAAGAGGTGTGATTCTCCCCACATTGGAAGAGATAAAGGGGAGAATGTTTCATTTGAGGAGGGCATCCAAGGGAGAGCAATTTGGGGAATAGTATGTTATTTTCAAAGGCAACAATGAAAACTGGTGACTCAATTCTAATGAAAGGTGGTGTCCCTTTCACCAATAATGTATAAAGGAGAATTCATTCCAAACAAAAAAGGAGCAACAATAAAAGAGTATTATACAGATTTTGAGAACAGACTAAGCAAAAGAATTCGATTGGATAAAGGAGATTGATCTAAGAGATCAACCTGATATGAGAAATCAAACTTCAGATATTTATACAGCTTATCTCATCTTATTTGAGTAAGTGTAATGAGCCCAACTTGGCTCTGCTTGACTTAATAGATTTTGCAACCACAATAAATAAATCTTGCCAGTCGTATCACTTATTTGTATAATCAATTTTCAAAACAATATTTTCAATCCATGAACATAATTATTTCCAGCATATTTATTATTGAAGCAGTTGGTCTTTTGCTAAACTCCAGATTTCACATATACTTCTTACCAAACAATTCTAATTCTTCACTTTTAACAAATCACATATAACTTCTTTTAAAATGATGATATCATCATTTTTGTAACCTTTCAATTATTAATAAGCTGGAAGTTTAAAGAATATTTCGTTGCACAATTTCTCAAACGCATGTTAATCTGAAATTGAATGGCTAATATCAACCATTTCACAATGCATCAATACCGACTGGATAAATGATGAATTTCAGGTCTACCTTTAGAAGAAGACTCCTCTCACGTTGACCCGCAATTCTGGTATGCACTACGCGGCTCCACGCTGCTATGCTGGTTGTAGGTCTGGATACCATCCGCAGCATTCAAAACTCCTTTCGCAACCCCCACTGCCTTGCTCACGTGCTCTCCATGCATTGACGTGGCTGTGGTCAAAGCGGCTGGTGTTATGAGTTGATGCCAAGACCTCCTCGAACTCCTTTCTTCCACCCACAAATCCACTTCCAGCTTGTAACGCAGCCTTGGTAATTTATTATTACCAATAGAATCGATGCCAACTCCCTTTAGCAATGCCAATCGTTTTACTCCCTTTATTGGATTAACAACATCCAATTTCCAGCACTAAATACCTCAATTGAATTCACAATTCGATGAGCACAATCTCAGCCAAAACATTAACCAACTTTCAGAATAAACTCGCACCCTCAGTGTGCGTAAATCAAAGCTCCAGATCTCCACTCTCAGATACAGAATGAAACACAGTAGAGAGCACTTTCAATTTGCTTTACAACAGCAGCAAATTGCAATACAAAATTCAGTATATCTACAATACTTCAGTTGTAGATGTCAAACCCTTATACTTCAGCAAGGGCACCAGAACCAAGAACTCAGAAACAGAGTCATCAGACAAAATAAGTTTATCAAATAATCGGATGCCAATCCCAATGAAATGAGCTCATATTTCTAATCCGTCTTTGGCCAAAGTTTCCCAAAAGATGCATCAGTTAACCACTCACTTAAATAACAACTTCTAAATTATTATAATAATAAAGTATTATTATAATAATGTGGCTTTATTATTAATTAATAACTTAAAAGTATTAATTAATAACTATTAATTAATAAATATGAGCTCGTGCAATAAATCCAACATCCGTTGCAGGTGATGACTAACTGCCAGAGCCACCCACTGTACTGCCAAAAATGGCAACTGCCAAAAATAGACTTACTAAAAATAGTAAGTCCCCAGCCAAAGAACTGCACAAACTGAATATCGTCTGGAGTACTGACCACTGCCGATACTGCCCTACCAGAAATGGAAACTGACCAAACTGACATACTAAAAATAGTAAGTCCAGACTTACTAAAAATGGCAAGTCTGCCAACTGGGACCCTCAAAACCAAGCATCAGCTCACGAGGGTCATGATGATGAGCTGACCAAGCCACTGCCAATACCTGCTAAAAATTGGGGTCATCACAGTAAGAATTACATCTCTAACTACATTTGTGCTCCTGTTTCATTTTGGATTTGTGAATTTAGGGCTAAGTATAAGGTGATCCTGAAAGGGGACATTATAGTGTTGATATGGATGTAGATAAATGAATTAATCCTGGGTAAAAAACTTGCATGGATCTAAATTCACTGCTAATTAATCACCTGCAAAATTCTTTTATTAGATTCGCGAAGTGCTGGAGCAACATAGAATGACTTATATTCACAATTTTTAGATTTGCAATAATTGCATTTAAATGGAAATGATGAACATACAGCTGTAGGAGTATTTATGGTAAACGTTAGGCAACTTTCTAACTGAAAAACACTGTAGCAGAAACAGTGGCTAGGCAAATGATCTATGGAGGTCATGTGGCAGCTAGGAGCAGTCCATTAGAGGTTTGTCACAACCCCAACATGAGCAAGGAGACAGACATATTTGGAAAATCGTCTTAACCTAAGACTTCACGATTTTTCCATAAGCAATGGATGCAGGCATTCTACATCAGCTTTGAGGCAGTAATTCCAACCAGTAATTGAGTGGATTGCCCTAATTATATAGCAGGATAAAATAGCATCTAATACAAATACCTCCGGCTAATAAAATATGATTTCCTTTGTGCAACCTGCTGATGCAAGCAACATCGATTAGCAAGGCATGATTATTAAGAAATAATTACATCTTAACAAATGAAACCACCGAAAGTGAAGGGGCAAAGATAATCAAGAAAGGAGGTGTCACTTTAGAAGAGTTGCATTCAGATTAAGGATCACTACCTCTCGCTCCCCCTTGGGAGATATAAAGGATCACCCAACATTGGAGGGAAGGGCATGGATGAAGAGAAATAAGGCAATTGATCAAGGAAGAGACTTTAAGCTTCACAATTAATAAAACTAGTCATCAGATTTATAATGCATAATTAATAAAACTACTCATGTATTTGGTAGGATGCATAATGCATGAAACTCTGATCTTTCTGAATTATCTTGTCTTCCACTTGATAAGATGTAGGTGTTAAAGTTTGTAGCTTCAGGAGATATCAGCATACCTGACATAAGTCAGCAGATGATCATGTTGTTGCGTTTTGGTTTCTTACGGTCTCTCTTTTATTTTACTAAAAGGTGATAACTAAGATCTCAACACTCCTTAAAGCTGTTATTTCCTCCTTATTTTCCTACAACTGTGCCCTTTTGACGTGTGCTCTTCATTCTATTATGTGTTTTCTTTCTTGATGCAACATTCCTTGCTTGCTGCTATGTATTCTTTCTTGTCGTATACTTTCTTCCCTGCCACACTCTCTAAACCTGCTGCTATGCACCCTTGCACTTAATTTTATTGAGATAAATCATAATATAGGCAATTAGACAATGAGGCTGCCTATGTAGTCACCATTTTTTCTCGGTCGTAGTGTTCCCACTTGGCTCCTTCCATCATTCACATGATTATATTCTTGTGTTTTTTTCTTTCACTTCAAATGACAGGCAAATTGGAGCATATCCTTTGACCAACAAAACACATTCAAGACTCATTGATCCATTAGAAAATCACAACCTTTATAGTATTTTTCAATACTTTACATGGCTCTGATGCCACATGAAGGAATAGAGAAGGCCCGTTTATCTCTGGCCAGTGAAAAAATTTATTGAACAAAAGAAGAAACTATGCTGGTGTTCATGAGAAGTTTACCCATTTAAAAAATATTACACTGTACAAGGGTGACAAACTGTAGAAAGCCGACCATCACAACCTTCCATTCTAAAAATCTTAGTTTTCACTAAACTGATGGACAAAGTGAATATCAGAAGTTTAGATATCTTCTTGAAGTGCAACAAAAATAACACTTCAAGTTTTGATAATAGGGGTATGCAGGATATTTGATTCAGAACAAAATTAGTATTAATTTTAGACATCAGTAATGTTTCATAAATTGTTAATGAGGCAAGCATCTCATTTGAGGCATCTTCAAATTCAGGAAGTTAAGAGAACAAGGACAAGACTTCGGAATGGAAGAGAAACATGAAAGGTCATGATAGTTGACCTTACATGGGTTGTTATCCTCCTGCAACTGAATGTATTTTAAATGGGTAGACTGCCTATGGACACCCACTGTAATTTCTTCTAAAATTTTCTTCCCAATTGGACCTAGGGAGGCCTTCAGTTTTTTAAGAATCCATCTTTTATGTTTTTCTTTTGTGAATGCTCATTTTGCTAGATTACAGGTTTCTAAAGGTTTTTTTAATGAATTGAATAGTATGTAGCTTATTTTATGTTGTCAAGGTTTTGGTGCACTATGGTTGGCAGCCTTATATCTACGATATTCAATTAATTAACGTGTTTGGTTAGGTTACTCTATTTTGTTTTCTATGGTCACAGTCTAAGCTATATTGCTTTAGATTAGATCTTCATTGACCCCTCAAATTTTATGACTAATAAAGTGATCCACTTCATAACCGCTCCTATATATAACTTCAATTAGAAGCATCTCATGTTATATGTTGTTTAAAATTCTTAATTGACATGTGGGTACAGAAAAAAGCCCAATCTACCTCAGCATTTTGAAGTTTTCTGTTTAGGAAAGTATATTCTTTCTAACTACTTTATTTTTCGAGAGTTGGAGAAATTTCGCTCTATTTATTGTGTAAATAAATACTCAAGTGCACACTCATTTTAGAGTACTTGTTGGAAAACTTCATTTGTACTCCAATATTTTAATGGCTTGCTTGAAAAGCATTGTACTTGTTAATGTTTGTATCTTCAGTCGTATGATCATTAGAATAAATATAATATATGTTGATTAATAATAATATAATATATATGTTATATTATTATTAATCATATGAAATTTAATATTTAATATTAAATTATTATTATTTTTAATTAATAATTGATTGATGAAACATTATAAGATTGATTAAATTATAATTAGTTGGAAGAGGTATTTCCTTTCTTATAAATAATAATGAATAGACACGTCCCATGAAGGGACATGTCTCTCCTATCCTCATTCCCAATATAAATGAAAGAGAGATTGTTGCATTTGGAAAATACATACAACATAGAGTGTTATTACATTTGCAGCTATCCTAAAAAACTTAACATGGTATCAAAGCCAGACTGCAAATGTAAGAGAGTAGTTTGTTGATGGTGAATGTGT
>MU226773.1:283907-300803 GCA_018584345.1 Thuja plicata
TAGGCCATTACTCTGAGTATTTGGAGAATATCATGCGACTTGATATTCTGTGACAAATACTCCCAATATCATGAGATGATATTTATAAGTCTATGAGTTATGGTGAATATCATGAGACTTGATATTCTTGGTCAGACCATATCTCTGATATCATCATATTGAGGTGATATCTAAAATATTCTTTGAGTTATGGTGAATATCATGAGACTTTATATTCTTGGTCAGACCATATCTCTTGATATCACGATGAGGTGATATCTTCTCTCTTAAAAGTAATGGATCTTTTGTTAATCATATTTTGATGAAGTTTATCTTCCCTAACTAAGAGGGAGTGTTGATGTCTTGTGTAGATATGGTAAGGGTCATAAGTGTTGACACGAGAGACCACTACACATTTTGTTTGATCATCCTCCCTAGCTAAGAGGGAGTGTTAATGTTTGTATCTTCAGTCGTATGATCATTAGAATATATAATATATGTTGATTAATAATAATATAATATATATGTTATATTATTATTAATCATATGAAATTTAATATTTAATATTAAATTATTATTATTCTTAATTAATAATTGATTGATGAAACATTATAAGATTGATTAAATTATAATTAGTTGGAAGAGGTATGTCCTTTCTTATAAATAATAATGAATAGACATGTCCCATGAAGGGACATGTCTCTCCTATCTTTATTCCCAATATAAATGAAAGAGAGATTGTTGCATTTGGAAAATACATACAACATAGAGTGTTATTACATTTGCAGCTATCCTAAAAAGCTTAACAGTACCGATAATTAAAGAATGCAGATGAAAAATATCTTTCCCTGTTATTTGCCATGTTAATGAAACCCTGTTTGAGGCATGACAACTCTAGTTTTATCTAACAAGCATTATCGGAAAATTAAAATACCCACAACTACCTTTTTCTCTCTAACATGAAAAAGTATTGTGGGTGTTTCTTGTGTAGGAATGCGAATTGGTGCCAAAGCTGTGGATTCTTTCCCATCTCTAGTCGAGGGGAAGGCTGTCAGTTTCTATCGTGATTATCCACAGGTATGGCTGGTTTGTTAATATGGAAACATTTGAAGAAGCCATTAATTGTCTCTGGTTTGAGATTGACTTGGATTAGTGTGTAATAAAGCATTTCAATCTTTATAAATGCGATTTCATTTGAAATGCAAAGCTAGACTGCTGACTAATCTTTTGGAAAGATCAAACAGTTATCATTTCTATGTTTGAGTTCACTCTCGAGTCTCGATCACACACACATTTGTCACTTCAAAGGAAGGATACTAAAGTTAACAAAGCTATGTGCAGGGTAGATGACAATTTATCAACCTTAAGTTCTTTATTATTACTAATGTTACTTTGACCAATTTTACAATGTTGCAACATTTCCAAAATTTGTATAATTATGCTGTGACTAACAAGCTTATAGGTCTCATCACGTCTTCCAAAAACAGTGCAATCTTGTTTGTTTATTTGATTGCTTACATCTATCCTGTCTGTCATGTTTCTTTATCAGCGAGCTGCTGATCCTCTTAAAGTATTCATAGCAGCTGTTAACAAAGCAGGCAGATTCATCAATGTCGAGGACGATTGTGAACAGGTAAATTTGGATATTGCATTTGCTTTGAAAACTCTAGTTGAGAAATTTTCTCTTCACAGTTAATCCAATCTGAAACCTTTGTTTTTTATGTTATGTACCACTAAAATCATCGTTGCTTAGTATGTGTTATTTTAATGATCAGGTTATGGTGGAACTTCCCAAGGCCATTCAAAAGACAAGCTTGCTTTTGGCTGTTCTTGCAGTTGAATAACTTCCAAGTTCAAAAATTTCTCATTCTTGAAGTAGGTGTGGTAACTTTATGGTATGTCTATATGTACACACCTACCTTAGCAATGTTCTAAGAAATTTGCATAGACCCTTTCGGGGTTTATCCAATATATAATATGATTTAAACTTGAAATAAATTGCTATCCTTGAGATCTACATATTTAATGTTCAGTGGACATATTCAAGGGCATATTTATATAAATTGTAATCAATTTTGTCTAATAGTGTAGTCAGCCTCCTTGATAGGAGTTTTCTTCATCCAAGTGCGGCGAAGGTATTTAACAATATTATTGCTAATCTCTAAACTAGCTATAGACATGTTTCAAGTATGGATGCACGTTCATGAATTATTATGTTTTAACATCAATTCGAGGATTTTAAACTTAATAATAATTGATGAATGGGTAAGACTAATGGATTCTAATCTATCAAAAAATGGCTGGACTTGCACCAAATTTAACTCTATATTGCTTGAATATTGACACATCAATGAGACATGGGCTAGACCTAGGAACTTCATATATCATCTTAGAAAGAAGTTTTTGAATCATTAATTGAGAAGGTTTAGAACTCTAATTGAAAGAATTTAGATTATCGAGAATCCAAGGACAATGCACATGTAAGAAAAATTTCATTCTTTTCTACAGGTTAACTTATGGCCTATGTATAGTGAATTCATAGGGCAACTCAAAAGTTGTAGAAAACTGTTGAGACAAATTAACACAATTTGTAGAATTCTCTCTAGATTCCCATATACAAAAAGTGAAGACCCATTAATGGTAGCTAGTAAGGAGTGTTACTATTCCAAAATCTTGTTGGGAGAAACAAAATAAATTCTTATTATTTATCCATGGTAATTAAAGAAGATGGCTCTAATTCAGTATTATTCATGGAAGAATTTCCTAGTCTATTGTGAACAAAACGCTTCCGACAACTTCTTGCAAATGTGTTCAGAATGTTGAGTTCTCTTGTATGGGTGTTGGCGTTGGAGATACAAACAATGAGGAAGGCAATGGGGATCACTCAAGAGGAGGTTGATATAGCCATTTGGGAGAATGATTGGGTTGAGGAGGACAAATTGCTCCTTGGCATTCGCTTGGAGGTAGGTGTGAATAATGGGTTAGATGTGTGCTCAGATGGGTGGTGTTTCCTGGATGAAGTTGTTGAGGATGAATCATTTTTGTTGTTGTGGATGGAGGTACAATAGAATGTTCACGGGAGCTCAGTTCAAAGGAAGGTTCTTGCTTTTGCTTTGCTCGATCCCGTTGGCTCTCAGTTGTATGCCCTTGGCATCTCTCTTGGGAGGAGATTTTCGCTTCCCCCTCTTAGGAACCTTATGGTGTCGCGTTCACCTAACCTTGTGTAGAGTGGGCATTCTCCTCACCATGTTGCGAGCTTGCAAACTGTAATGTCCCCTTATGTGATTTCTTAGGGTTTGGTCTAATTTCTTGAATTGCAAGATACTTCTCTCTATCTAATTCTTTAACTTGTTACTATCCTTTGTATTAATGATTACTAACTTGATTTTCAATCTGATCTAAATACTTGATGGCCAACTCTTCTATAACACACTGATTATGTTGAACACTTCCAAATGCTGAGGGGGGAGGGGGTGAATAAATATACACAAAATATCTTTATTACTAATCATTCTATCATATAACTTATGTGCAAAAGTAAATAACTGAAACACACAAAGAAGAATACATAACACCAAAATTTTGTGTGGAAAATCCAAGATGGGAAAAGCCACGGTGAGAATATCACTCACTATATGCTGAACTTGATTACAAAAGTTTTAGACCATAGGCCAAGGAGTTCACTACTCCTAAAATGGACTTGCGGAGTAAGGCACATTACCTTAGGGAAAGATACAATTGTTTGCAAATGACTGAACATCACTTTTTCAGGGCAAGATTATAATGACACTAATTACAAAGAGCTATAGTTGAACTAAGTACAAGTGCATTATTTTGCAATGCTAATTACAATACTCTTTTTACACATCAGTCACTGATTTCATCTCTATAGATTTGCACATTCACACTTTTGTTTATCACAATATCTCATACAATGCTCTCTCAATCACTATCACACTTCTCAAAAGCAACTTCGCCTGTATATCTGCATTGTATCACAAAATATCCTCCATTAAGTTTGCCAAAGGATGTAACATGTAAATCTTGAACTATAAGCTCCAAACACCATCTTCGATGCATGCGAAGAGGAAATGAAACGTGCGAATCATCGCACCTAGTCGACACACCCTCCATAGGATAAAAAATCGTTGCCACAATCATCAAACACCACCTCAAGGACCAAAAATATCTTTATTCGACCACCAGATAATATACTATAAATGTATGTCGGCCAAACAAATTCAAAATGAAGTTCGAAGCCCCGAAATTGTTGCTGTTGATAGAAGTTGATCATCACAAAAGCATATTAGCCAACCACATCACTAGAACCACTTAGAGTGAAGGAATGCAGATCATTCTTGCAAGTAGGCACATTGGTCTTGATAATTTGATGCTCAAAAAGATATAACTTTTGTTGCAGAGTAAACCAAAATTTGAAAATTGACATATAACACCTTTGGACACTTGTTGACATTATATTCCAACCACAAGACAAGATATGTCGATTATAACAAGATGCAAAGCAAAACATAGACCAAACATATAGATTGTTCACCAAAACTGTCACACCAATGTGCAGAAAACCAAAAACTATCTTCAGACCTCTAGAAACAACTTGAAAACACTGAATAACCTCATACAAGCTTCTTCGCCAACCTTTGCATATGTGTGATATCATATATGTACATAGCTGATATTGCACCACATCAAAACACATTGAGAGAAACTAGAACATAACTCCCAGACACTATATCTATATTCCGGAGACTGACTTCAACAAGTTTGAAATCAATGACAACAAAATAGTCATATGTGTAATAGACTATACCAAGGGTTTGATAGAACAACCAATAGATAATAAATTCAAATGATTCATTACTCCTTGGAAAGCCAATATGATATCAATTTGATAAGAAGAGATGATAATGTATTATATCAAGAGTGCTTCAAATTATGGATGCAAATGAATATATACAACTACATCCATATCAAAAATATTCTTAGAATGACAAATTGAATTTTTGATATGATACCTGATATAGAAATTCTTATATATTTGTGATTTTGTATGTATCGAGTCACAAATATAAATGCTCTTTATAGCAATCTGCAATGAGTCTGCAATTGATACATTTGTCACTATATTTGATCCTTATTAATCTTATTCATGTGATGCTCTTCTTATATTGTCGTCTTTGATTTGATACTTCTTTCTTATGTAATGATATTGTGATGTTGTTTTGCTTCACAATCTCTTTTAAATCATATATCCCTGACTTCGAGTCTGTGGCTCAATCTAAGCACCTAGTTGATTTGAGTATTAGAGTAAAAATATTCCATACCCCCCTCAACCACATTGTTGTTATTTGTCACTGATGTCATTCATTGGTTTGGTACTTTTTTCTCTAGCTTATCTATCATCGACATATCCGTTGATCCGACGCAACGTTACCAACATAGTTGTACAACATTTTTGGTCTGGTCCTATTTGAAATAGCTTGGGAAATCTTTTTGTATCCTAGCTGACATCTCAGATATATTGAAGCGTACCCAACTCTATCTCTGCCTCAAGCGGACGTGTGGGAATACCGATCCAATATATATATATGAAGCAACATCAACACAAAATAGATATAGCGGTGAAAAGACAATAGGTGATATCGATCTTGTGATGTAAATATCTTGTGAACTGACATATGTATTGTAGCAGTAAAGTGTAGAGATTGTACAGTAGAGTTTTGTACCTGAGCGAGAATTGTACTCATGCATATATAGATGCAAATATAACATTTCAGTTTTTGTAACTTGAATTTTGGAAGCAAGCCGCCTCTTAGTTGTGATAGTTGGTTTTTGTATTTTGGGCAGTGAGCCCCTTTGGCAGTGAGCCTCCCTTGGCAATGAGCCACCTTTTGTATTCTGTAACCGATTACTTAATACTTGAGAGATAACTCTCTCCATGGTTTTTCCAATCTCGGATTTCCACGCAAAAATCACGGTGTTATGGTTTTTAGTTATTGTTTATTTCCTTTTTGTATTTTTTATTATGTTATGTGGATGGTTATTCAAAAGTTTTAATATTTTTCAGAAGAATACTGATTCATGTTGGAATGTGAAGTCATCATGGAGAACCACTAGCAGTGGTTGAGTCATCATCGAGAATCATCTAGTTGTGGTTGAGTCTTTAAATGGGGTTGATTCATCATGGAGAATCATCTAGTTGTTTTTGGTGACTTACCAAAAATAGTAATTTTGACAAGTGTTGTACATGTAGCTCTATGAGTCATACTTACTAAATTTAGTAAGTGGTCTATAATTAGCACTCTACAACTCGGTTGTTATATGCAACTCGAAGTCATGTTTGAAGATACGATTCGAACATTGTTGTAACTGTGAAAATTCCTGAGAATAATATTGAAAGATATTTGATTGTGATTTTTTTCTGGTATAATTTTATCAGGTTTTTCCATGTAAATTTTGTGTTATGTGTATTTGCACTTCTCTAAATTTTCTACACTTATAATTTTCATAACAATTCACCCCTCCCCTCTTAGTATTGTATATGTTCAATAATTGGTAATTAGAGACATATCCTTTAGAAGAGTCTAACAACTCAAAGGAGACTCGAGAGGTTGAACATATAATGCCTAGATCTACCATGGATCAGAATGATCTCATGTCCATCTTTGAGGATCTTGAAATTATTGAAGATGAAAACAAGGAACTTCTAGAAAATCTTCAAATGGTGAATGATTGCATTTGGAGGCTAAAAGATTAGATCTGAAAGTTCAAGCTAAGCCATAAAGAGGTTAGTAATGAACTCAAGCTAGCAAATAGTACTCTCCTTGATTTGAAAGATAAGAGTGAAGAAAATAAAAAGACCAAAGAACATCTAAAGAATATAATTAAGGGCAATTCTGATGAATGTAAGAAGTTGGAACAAGAAGTATCTCTAAAATCATATTTGGAAGAATCAAAGAAGTAAGAGGACAAATTTAGAACAAGCTCAGAAAGGCTCGATGAAATACTAACAACTGAAATATCACCAGTAAACAAGAAAGGCCTAGGTTTTGAGATCGACGAATGCTCACACAATCAATTTGAAGAAAAGAAAGATCTTGATCCGATAAAAGAAGCTAAAACTGAATTTGGTAAAGAAGACAAAGGTGAGTCATTGGTAGAGAAACATGTAAGTAAACCCTTCTCTTTTAATGATCATTGTTTTAATTATAATAAAACTAGTCATAAAACATTAAATTGTAGAAGTAGAATAAATCAGAATACTAGATCTTACTCCAGTAGATGTTATAATTGCAATAACTAAGGTCACAAAGTTAATGAATGTAGGAAACCAAATGAAAACAACTATTTTAGCAGTTATTGTTATACATGCAATGCATTTGGACATAAGGCTAACCAGTGCAGGTCAAGACAAGACAAGAGAACCAACAGATGTTATAATTGCATTCAAGTTGGACACATTGCAAGATTATGTAGAACTAATGTAGTCAGGCTGATCGAACCAACGAAGAAAATCAACAAGGAAGATATTAAGGTCAAAATGAAGAAGTTTGGAAAAAAGAAAGAAGATAATGGATCTAACTTTGGTGCAGATGTCTTTTCTAGTAACTAGCCGCTCTCTGGCTTTGGCCCTGGGGGAGGAAAATTTACAAAGTCGCCTCTTCCCCTTTCAAGAATAAAGTGATTGAAGGCATAATAGATCTACTCAATTAAGGAGCCTTCGGTAAAAAGGAACAGTAAGACGACAACTTGCAAACATTTGATAAAATTTCATCTCTTTGATGAAAAGGGAATCATAAAAGGAGTTACGAAAAATTTATTATCAAAGGTGCATTTATTACAAAATTAGCATAAAAGGAGAAGATAACAAGTCATTTAATCACTCAAGCAAAAATAATTACAAGGAGCTAAGGAGCGAAAGAAGTCATCTTGTGAACTAGGGTTTACAAATTAGAAAGAAGTATTTTCCTGTGAATTGTTATTATCTGCATGCAATTATGGCTACTCCCAGTCTAGTTGATGTGAAATCTCAACCCCATCTTGAGTTCAAAAAGTACTTGGATATTTTGATAGAAAATGATATGGTTTGTTGTTTGTCAAAAATTCCACGTGGAGTCCTTCCTACTGAAGATGTGAGGGCATACATAAATGCGAAACTTGAAGAATTTAATCACAATAAATTAATTGTTTTGTGGGTAAATGAGATTACTGGTAAAGACATAGGGGTTAAACCTGAGTATCATGTTCTAGTTGAGGAGAAGCTACATGTATGGAATGATTTCCCGTGTCCCCGCTTTCAGAAGAAATGGGTATAGATGGCAAAGAGTCGTTTCCACAACACATTTCTATGGTTAGATGAAGCTCATCTAATCACCAACATTGTAATGAAGGTTGTAACTGGTTTGAATGACTGGCATTCTTCTAACGCCAAAGGTAGTTAAAAACAAGGAAGTGGAAAACCTAATCGAGGTTGTTTTTGAATGGAGATCTCTGGCGATTCATACAATTAAAAATATAGTCGTAAGATATGTAGCCGTGGTTATTGAAAACAAAATTTACTACTCTTGCAGAGAAAACTCCATCTCTGCTACCACACTTTACATGACATACGATATGGTGGTAAATGGGGTAAACTGACTTATGTGAACTTATTAGAGAACGACTTCTTAAGAATTTAAATCAATGCAAGTGAAACAAGAAGAAAGTCTCATTCAAGTTTGGAACCCTTGCTCTCTGTCTACTATTTTACTTCATGAATGTGATACCTGTACAAGGTCTGATAATACGGTCTTCTGAGAAACCAGTGGCCCATCAAATTACTGAATGGATGAGGAGGTATGTTGATACTACTGCTCAGGAAATGGAATTTTCTTCATTTTTCGCTTTACTCTAGTATAAGATGCACAACCGGGATAGAGCCCTTAAATCTGTTGTTACCAAATGTAAGGGTGATATCACTTTCTTAGTCACAGTAGACAAATGTATCATGGAAGTTGTTGTACTGTGGACTAGGTGGATACCTGAATTAGGTTATGAAGTGACTAAAGAACATGTAGAACAACTTGCAAAATTTGTTTTAGAGAGTCCGTTAGACACCTCTCAAAAGAGGTATGGCACAACTGAAGAGAAGTCTAAAGAAGTCCGACAAGAGCAAACCTCTAAGGATATCAATAAGAAGGTACATAAGACTTTAAAGAAAATCAAGGAAAAATGATGAATGACAAAAGAAGAGGTAGATATGCTCAGAAGAATCACTCGCAGTTCAACCGGTAGCTCATTCAGAACCTCAGCTAAAACAGTGAATCCTCCGATAGAAATGGAAAGTCAGTCTGGCAAAAGGAAGAAAGGCCTACCTGCACCCAATCCATATAAAAAGGTCAAATAAGTAGAAGCTGCTAAAGCTAACCCTATCATGGTTGAATCTGAAGGAGAATCTGACCTAGATAAGTACCATATCAAGGTTTGGGAGAAGAAAGCTAAAAAGGTAACTCGTGATCCTTTAGATATAGAATTTCTATGTGAAATTCTTACAAAAGGAAGCTTTAAAGAAGTTGGTGATTTGTACAATACTACTACCTCCAAGGGAAAAGAAAACACAATACAAACATTTATTCAATACTATGTAAGATTAGATGGCAACATAGATGATTTTAAAAAAGACATTCGAGATAGCTTCTGGGTTTCATTAAATCTGATGCAAGAAAATGCTAGACAAATAGATAAGGAAATTTTAAATGAGATCATCTCTATTGTTTCTAAACTCACCAAGAAAGAATATATAGCAAGCTTTGAAGAAATAAGCCAAAAAGAGTTAAGGACAAAGAAAAGGGAACATGGCCTTATGTAGATCAAAGATGCAACAAATGAGATAAAAGAAAACATCATTAGTTTGCTCATGAGCATGACAAGTAAACTCGAGATGATATCTGGTGATGACTCTGGTCCATCATTTATCACCCCCTAGTGTGCTCATGAAGAATTGGCTACTGAAAAAGTTGAAAACCTTGTGCCTAAATATTTTGAAGTATAAGTATATACTCTTGATAAGAATCCCCTAGAAATTGAACATATTGGTTCTCCGGATAAAAAAGTTAGTTCAAAACTTGGTGAAACCATCAGTTATAGACACGAAAAAAAATTGAGAAAGGAAAATAAATAATTGAAAAAGAAAGAGAAGAATAGAAATCTGAAAGAGGAGAAGAGATAACATTAGAGGAAATCGATATTGATAGCCAGGAAGGAAAAACAACGCAGGAAAGAGTTAAATAACCAGATGAAGGCACATATGAGAAAAAGGAAGAAATTCCTAGTAGCACCACTAGTACCTGTTTCAGTGACACTAGAAAATTTACTTGCTGCACCACTTGTGCTCTAATCCATCACTTCCTCGAAGCTAATCCTTGACTTTAATAGAATGTATCCTTTTCAGAAGTTTCAACTTGGCGAGTCTATTCAGGTCTATGCTAAGAATGATATGTTCAAGGAATTAGAAGAAGAATACAATTTGATTAAGGAAAACCATTGCTTTTGATGTAGAGCAGGGGTAGGGATTGTGTCAAAGTCTCAATCAACAACTTAGAAGGGCATTTGGGTCATCACACAACATGCTTCCTACACAAATCATCACTAGTCCTTGTAGCCCTACAGATGGACCTATTTTTCCATAACTTCTGAAGAAGACTTGATAACCCAAATGTAAAAATAGTTTGAGATACCCTTCTGACCCTTACAACACATATCTGAAAATGAGATAGGTTTACATTGTATTGTTTGGGTAAATTTTTTATTTTCCTGGTAGGAATGGGCCTAAGTTTACATATACGCTTATGGACAACTTGGGTTTGGTTTCCAAATGATTACAAAAGGGTTTTCAAGCATTGGCTTGGCCTAGGTAGGGTTCATACACTCCCTTCAACATCTCACAACAACCCCAAACCACCCTTGTTTGATACATTGGAATTTAGTACTTCTCATCAATGGTTTTCAGCCTGATACATGAGGATATCAAACCTAGGGCATCATTTTGACAGGTGCAAATCTTCTTTCGTGTTCCAGCAACTTTGGCATATTGAAAACCATATTTGTATAGACCATTCCACCAATCTTTAGGAGTTTTCACCTTGCCAAATAAGAGAGATTGATTATTCTCTCATACTGAAAACCCTAGGGCAAGGTTATACCTGTCAACACAAAAAATGCAATAACGTTTGCAAAACTCAACAAAATGGATCCAAAGAAAAAGGAAAAGTTATGTATTTCATAGCTTTATCATTCACATAAAATGGACCATACAAGGTCATACAATTCCATACCAAACAAGTTTCTTGCTGAAAAACAATGAAAATCTGGAAATGACAATCACTAATTTGATCATAACTTTAACAAAACATAATGAAATTGAGTGAGACCACTTGAAAATGAAATTAGGTTCATAGAACTGTGTTTCCCAAATAATTTCATATCATTAAATATGAAGTACAGTCTATACAAATCCAAAGAATAACCTTCCATGTAAGAAAAGTATAGAAATTGTGAACAAAAACATGGGTTTCTCCCTTTTTCTCAATCTTCAAATCCCAAAATTTAATTTTGGAGTACATATTTAAGTTTTTACAACCATCTCCAACTGCTCAACCGACCATAACTCCCTTTATTAAGACTAATGACACTTCTACAAGATTTGTTGCAGTTTTTACAACTTTGCAACTTGACAAGTTTTGACAACTTTGCATGAAATGTTCTGAAATGGATCCAAATGATCCCAAATGATGGAAATTGGTAAAAATTGACCTTATTAACATGAAGCAACAAAAACTCAAAATTTTCCTCTTGTAGGCATCAAGTCCCGAGGGTGCTCCAACACCATACTCCCAAGGAAAAGTAAAATCAGAGTTCCATCTGAGATGGGATCTACAAATTTGTCAACGTTTTCCATCTTGGACTCCTGCAACCTATAAAATTGATATGTAAAATCTCGCTCTTCTTGCAATTATTCAAATGCATGTTTCATTTTTGCCTTAGGTGTTCCACTTCTCAGCAATCTGTCCTTCAATTGACGTTTTGCATTCTTGACTTTCCCTGGATCTTTTTTTCTCTTCTTGCACTGCCTCTTACTTATCTTCTCAGCTTCAAGGTTTCAAGTCTCTAGTTCTCATTCATATATCTTATCACCACTGTCCATGACTTCATCTTCATCATTGAAATACAATTTGGCAGGATATTCATCATCCATAAAATCAGGAAATGCAACCGTTACCTCTATTGTTTTTGTAACATCTTCACCATATTGTGCATAACAATATGCATTCTCTTCTTTTCCTTCTTTTTACCTTTTTCCATCTTCATTTGTATCTATTGCACCTATAAATACATACTCAGAAATCTTGTTAGAAATAACATTTTCACTCTCAATGGACTCATTATCTTCATATATTTCCTCTCCCTCAATGTTTGGTTATGTTGTCCTCTCTTGCCTTCTCCTCTGAATGATCTTCTTGATAGACCACTTTACCTTTTTTCTTATTGGCCAATGCCAACCATTTTCTTGGTTTTCTTTCTCAAGACACTTCTGCATCTCAAGATTCATTCTTTCTTGAATTTTTTTTATTTGTTCCAAGGCACGCCTCAACTCTATTATCTCTTGCTGAACATTTATTTGTTTTCCCTTCTCATTTTTCTTATGCATCTCACTTTTCTCTCTTCTAACCACTTGTTTCTTTCTTGGTAACTCCTTACTTTGCAAGTCTCAATGGACTATTCTTTTCAACACTTCCATTCTCCTTCTGAAAGAAAGTCTCTTTCACCTTTCTTCCTCTCAATGCTTCTTCTTGTCTTCGTGATACCTCACCTTAGGTCCCTCTCCTTTCCCCTGACCTAGTATTTTGGTATCCAGGTTCTCCCTTCGGCTTGAAAAAATAAGACAATACACAAACTCTCAAAAATTCCTTTCCTAGTTCTTTGTGCTCTGATACTAATTTAATGCAGAGCAGGGTTAGGGATGGTGTCAAAGTCTCAGTCAAAAACTTAGAAGGGCATTAGAGTCATCACACAACATGCTTCCTTCACAAATCATCACTAGTCCTTGTAGCCCTACAAACGGACCTATTTCTCCATAACTTCTAAAGCAGACCTAATAACCCAAATGTAAAAATAGTTTGATTTACCCTTTGGCCCTTACAATACATATCTGAAAATGAGATAGGGTTACTTTGTATTGTTTGGGCCAAATTTTGACTGTCCGGTAGGAATTAGGCCTAATTTGGCATGTAGGCTTATGGGCAACTTGGGTTTGGTTTCCAAATGATTCCAAAAGGGATTTCGAGCATTGTATTAGCTTAGGCAGGGTTCATACACTCCCTTCAACATATCACAACAACCCCAAACCACCGTTGTTTGATACAATGCAAATTAGGACTCATCATCAATGGTTTTCAACCTAATTTGTACAGTCCATTTCATCAATTTTAGGAGTTTTCACCATGTCAACTAAGAGAAATTGATTTTTCTCTCATATTGGAAACCTTAGGGCAGAGTTATACCTGTCAACACCAAAAATGTAATAACTTTTGCAAACTCAACGAAATGACTCCAAACAAAAAGGAAAAGTTCTCTATTTGATAGCTTTATCATCACATGCCTGAAATTCACTGTACAAGGTTGTACAAATCCATACCAAACAAGTTTCTTGTTGCAAAACAGTAAACTTCTGGAAATGGCAATCACTAATTTGATCATAAATTTCACAAAACATAATGAAATTGAGTGAGACTACTTGCAAATGAAAGTAAATTGACAATTTCATTTCATTAAATATGAAGTACAATCCATAAAAATCCAAAGAGAAACTTGCCATGTGAGAAAAATACATAAATTGTGAACAAAAACATGGCTTTCTCCTTTTGTCTTGATCTCCAAATCCCCAAATTCAATTTTGGAGTACACATTTAAGTTTTTACAACCATCGCCAACTGCTCAATAGACCATAACTCCCTTTGTTAAGACTAATGACACTTTTACAAGATTTGTTGCATTTTTGACAACTTGACAATTTTGACAAATTTGCATGAAACTTTCCAAAATGGATCTAGATGATCCCAAATGATGGAAATTGGTCAAAAATGACCTTATTAACATGAAATAACAGAAATTCAAACTTTGTCTCTTGTAGGCATCAACTTCTGAGGGTGATCCTTCTCTGATGCCAATTTGATGTAGAGCATGGGTGGGAATGGTGTCAAAGTCTCAATCAACAACTTAGAAGGGCATTTGGGTCATCACACAACATGCTTCATTCACAAATCATCACTAGTCCTTGTAGCCCTACAAGTGGACCTATTTATTCATAACTAGGTTCATACACTCCCTTCATTATCCCACAACCCCAAACCACCCTTGTTTGATACAATACAAATTAGGACTCATCATCAATGGTTTTCAACCTTATACATGAGGATATTAGACCTAGGTTATCATTTTCACATGTGCAAACCTTCTTTCCCATTCTTGCCACTTTGGCATATTGAAAACCATATTTGTACAGATCATTCCACCAATTTTTAGGAGTTTTCACTTTGCTGAATAAGAGAAATTGTTTTTTCTCTCATACTAGAAACCCTAGGGTAGGGTTATCCCTGTCAACACCAAAAATGCAATAACTTATGCAAAACTCAAGGAAATGACTCCAAACAAAAAGGAAACTCTATGTATTTCATACCTTTATCATCCGTATGTTTGAAATTGACCGCACAAGGTCGTAATTATTTGTACCAAACAAGTTTCTTGCTGAAAAAACATAAAATTTTGGAAATGGCAATCACTAATTTGATCATAACTTTCACAAAACATAATGAAATTGAGTGAGACCACTTGCAAATGAAAGTAGATTCATAGAATGGTAATTCCCAAAAAATTTCATATGATTAAATATGAAGTGCAGTCCATAAAATCCAAAGAACAGCCTGCCATGTGAGAAAAGTATAGAAATTGTGAACAAAAACATGACTTTCTCCTTTTTGTTGATCTGCAAGTCCCCAAATTCAATTTTGGAGTACATATTTAAGTTTTTACAACCATCTCCAACAGGTCAACTGACCATAACATCCTTTGTGAAATCTAATCACTTAGGGATGCTTTCAGAATTGCATTGCATATTGAAAAAAAATAGGAAAGCATCTTCAAAGGTGAGGAAAAGAGATTAAGTAACATTTTTTCAAAATTCAAAAGCTCATCAACAAAAGCAACATGCAACTGTGGGAAAATTAGATTATGTGATGAGAGCATTAAAGGACTTAAGCTATAGGGTAATAGTACAATGGGTTGACAAATGATAAGCCAAAATTTCAAAGGGCAATGAGATTGCAAGATGTGCCATACAAAATAAATTGACATAATTGTAAACTGTTACAAAGTGATCATAGAGGTCATGCAAATAAAGAAATACTAGATCCTTCGTAGAAACTAGGAGCTAAAATGGTGGAGGATAGTCCATGGTGTTGTTTGCAATTTTCCTCATTCACCAATGTAATGAGAATCATATGATTAAGGTGATGACATAAATATGTTGTAAATAAGGTAATACACTGATGGAAAATAATGTTATTCATTAGAAGAATATTATGGTGATTTTGATGGTGCCATGAAAAGACAAAATTAGTAAGTCTATCATCAGTAACTATTTTCAGATAATGAAGAAATTCCTTTAGGCCATTCAAGGAAAGCATTAAGACTTATGAATCTTAGGAGACCTTTCGATGAGGAAATTTTATCACTAATAGATGTCGTGGTAGAACAAGTAAGGAGTAATTACAACTTAAGAAACATAGTTCTGAACATTGATCAAGGTTAGCCTGGTAGCATATTTATTAATGCTACCAATAATAATAGCAAAGCAACATGGTACGATAAAATTGCAAAGGAAAAGTTTTCAGCACTTTCAAATCTTAGAATGATAATGTTAAAGGAAACATAAAAATGAAACAAAAGGAGGAGGAAAGTGCTAAAGACAAGTATGTTCAAAGTGGAGAAACGATGAAAGAAAAGGATAAACTCATTATTGCAAAATTAAAAAACATTAGAGTATTTTGGCTTCTACTTATGTTCCTTTGATACAGTGCAAATATTATCTCAAATCAAGGTGTCAAGTCTGTTGCATGAGATGATGATGATAGATGAACATAAGATAAATTTCTTATCATTGATTTAAAGTGTTAATGGATTGGTGACTCAAAATGAAAATCCTTACAAGGATGAAATAAACAAACAAGTCAATCATGTACATGGAGGAGGAAATGAAGAAATCCCAAAGGTATATGTGGGGACAATATTGACAAAGTGTCTGTCATAGATTGACCCATTTTGTGTGGCTTTGTTAATAAATAACAAGCTATTAATAAATTGCATGATTGATTCAAGAGCTTCAACATATGCAATGTCAATACAAGAGATGAAAGAATCATGATTGCAGGTAACTCATGCATATGGAAAATGTTTTGCAATGGATTCTAGAGAGGTACCTATGATTGACACCATGAAAAATGTAGAGTTTGCATTGGCATCATTCCCTAAAAATAAGTTATGCATGAATATAACAGATGTTGTTGTTCCACCAATATATGGGATGTTACTTTCAATGAAGTGGTCTACAATAACGAGAGAGAGCTGTTGAGATTGCTGAACATCAATCTACCCAAGAACACCTGCATGCATAGCTATTACAAACAGAATGAAATAGACAGAAGAGAGAAGGATCCAGAAAGCTATGGCGGCCGATAGGCCAGAGACTGAAAAAGCATGTTGCAAGAAATGATTTTCTATTAACAACAATAATGAAATTACAATCTCCTTATGAATTACAAAGCGGACAATCCTTATAAAGGATGCCGAAACCCTAAAAAGGGAAAC
>MU226773.1:309673-329601 GCA_018584345.1 Thuja plicata
TCTATGTTTGGAGAAATCAAATTCTTTGTTGGTTTACAAGTTCATCAGATGAAGGATGGTATCTACATTACTTAGTCTAAATACATCAAAGAGATACTGAAGAAATTTGGAATGGAAGATTCCAGACCAGTTGGGACACCTATGTTTACTGGACATAAGTTGTCTAAGGATGATGACTCAAAGGAGGTAAATTAGACTACCTACAGATCCATGATTGGTAAACTTCAATATGTTGTTCACACTAGGCCTGATATTGCATTAGCAGTTCTTATTGTTGTGAGGTTTTTAGCTAATCCTAGAGAGAATCATTTTATGACTATCAAAAGGATTCTGAGATATCTTAAGGGTACTTAAGATTATAGATTATGGTATAAGAAAGGAGGAAACTTTGATTTGAAGACTTTTACTGATGTTGATTGGGCAAGAAGTGTTGATGACAGAAAGAGCACCAGTGGTGGAGTGTCCTTTCTTTGAAAGAGGTTAGTCTCTTGGACCTTCAAGAAATAGAATTGCATTTCTCAGTCTACAACAGAGGCAGAGTATGTTGCTACAGCTGCGAATTGTTCAAATATTATATAGTTCAAACAGTTGTTGTCAGGTATGAAGGAGGAAATCAAAGAAGCATTTATTATCTACTTTGACAACACTAGTCCTATTAACATTTCAAAGAACCCTATGATGCATACTAAGACTAAGCATATTGCAATAAAGTATCATTTCTTGAGAGAATTGGTTCAGGACAAGGAAGTAAGGTTGGAATATGTGAATACTAAAGAACAAATTGCAGACATATTCACAAAACCTTTACCTAAGGATGCATTCCTATATCTTAAAGGAAAGCTAGGGGTGATTCCCCTAACTGAGGCTCAGTAAAGAATAGATTAGTGATGCATCAACCGAGCTACATTGAAGATCTAACAAGTTGATGCAGATTGTTAGAGCTTATTGCATATGAATCAGTACATCAGGTACATTACAACTTCATTGGATGGAGTCTTTGGCATTGGTTTTCAAAGAGGGAGAGATTATTGATGTCATGCCAAAAAGAAATTATTGAGGGATAGATTATTAACAAAGAAACCAGTATGTCAGAAGGAGAAATTTTATCAGAAATAGAGATTGATGTAAGAGGGAGAAATCTGTATTTCATTGATTGTGAAGACAGAGGGAGTTTTTCTGGATGAGAATCAGAATGAAGCTAAGGACATTATAATTTTTTTGTGCAGGGGCACCAAGAGCAATCACCAAAGAATTGAAGACCTTAAATTCCTACAAGGAAGTTCAAAGGCTTGCATTATATCATCAAAGTCCAAAACCAATCAATTGGCAAGTGTTAAAGCCCATTATGGCATACAATGTAATCAAGCTTTGAAATTTGTCAAAATGTCCTTACAAGGACCAATATGTGAATGTAAGTGGACCAAAAGTGTCCAAGGATCAAATTGTGTCCCAAGAGTCTAACATAGGTTACTAAATAAGTTTAAGGCATTAGAGGTCATTGGGTTGGAGTTTAGCACTCAATAAAGCATTTTTCATTATTTGAAAATTCAAGTATTTAAATATGAACGGTTATAAAGGTATTTTGGAGGGAATTTTTATTTAGAGTGTTTTAGGCATAAACTAAACCTTCAACCGATAAAATTTGGTTGTTAATGGTTATAGGAAGTTTATATATTGTCTGATCAAGCCATTGTATGGGAAGAGAAGCCTGGGATTGTACGGACATGGACTGGAACCTTCAATAAAACTGGATTTTTCATCATTTTGGAGATTTAAATGTAGTGTTTCAAGTGAGTTTTGTTGAGGAAAAGTCTGCACAACATCCATAGTTCTTAGAGAGGTAACATTAAACATATTTGAATGTTTTGAAAGTCATTTTTCCCATTTGTAGCGTAATAAGCATTGTCCCTGTACAATTTGAATAACAGTTTGAGTTTTCTTATAAATACTAAACATTCCATGGACTCAAAGGCCTAGAATCCATGGAATGTAACTTACCTAACATTGTAATATAATCCTTTAATCAATCATATGCAGAAAATTGGAGGAAAAAGGTGATCATAGTCAGCAAATGAAGAAATTGCATTGAATTTGATGGTATAGGTATAACAGTGGATGATCTAGTAAAGTGAGGGGTGTATTTTATGATTTGGGATGTCTTATAATGTCTGTCTAATGGTGAATCAAGTATGTGTTGTGCCTAGGAGTGGTTAGAAATAGGACAATGTGAAAGCCCTAGAAATAAGGGTTTGAGGAGTCAAATTTGGGGCTTTTGGGGTTCCAGGAGGTCTGAGTCTAATTCCTTTGGTATTTAGTCATTGGAGGACATAATAAAACATTGTTGAGGATTTGGGGTCATAAGAGAAAATGAATCATACAGTTGCTTTGTTAATTGGAGTCATTTTGTGCACTTTTGAAGCCACAATGTGTAGACAGTAGTATAAGGTCCAAAGGAGTCTATAGAATGCTTTGGGCATGTTAATGAGTGGGAAAAGGGGTATCTAGAACACTAATCTATTTGGTAAACCCTTTGGAATTTTTCAAAGTTATGCTTATTGGAAGCTTGCTGCAGCACTACAAGCAGGACAATTAGGTCTTTGGGACAGTTTTGAAGGAATTTGAAGAATTGGATTGTGGGACTGACTTGAAAGATTAAAAGCCTTTGAATCCATGCAAACCATGCCTAAGAACACCAAATCTACCATTTGGAAACTTTTTGAAGGGTCTAGACAAGTCAAAGCTCATTCGAAGTATTCAAGGGTTTGGAAACCATAGTCACCATTTCAAGTTTATAGCTATCCTTTGGTGTTAATAATTCCACCGCCCTTTCCTCTGCATCAATTTATTCTTGTTTATGTTGCTCTAAAAATTCTTTGTATAATGACATGTTGTGTTGCCATCAATGCCAAAGATGAAGATTGTTGAAGATAATTATTCAATTGTGTATTGTCATTGATGTTACACAAATGTAGTGATGTTACACATATGTCTAAACCAAACCGAGCACAGTCAGTGTATGCTGAGCTCTCTCGGGCATTGAAGAAGACTCCAGTATCAACCAAAGTGATTTTCTGTATTAACTGAGCTCTTTCGGTTAATGAAGGAAGTTCTGTACTAACCGAGTTCACTTAGGCAATACAGTAAGTTTGGTTTCAGCGGAGTGATGGTCAGGCATCGAAGGATTACAGTGTTAACCGAGTTATGCATTTAGTGTTAGCTGACTAACAACAATTTACACTTTATGTTTAATTGGTTAATTGTAGCCGATAGATTTGAATTTTATTACTTATTTGGAAGGGTATTCAAGCCTACTTGACAAGGCCTATCATATATATACAAGGTCAAGTTTGGATTGAATGTGTGAGAGAAAGGAAGAGTTTTAATATGAAGAATGAAGGCGAAGTAAGATGGAATTCTGATTAAGAACAGAACATCTAGACCGAGCTGCAAAAGAATATTTGATCAGTAAGGATCTAGTTAAAGCCAGAACAAAGATCTGAATCTACAAAGTCAATTGCTTCTTCAATCAGGTCAACACATTGTTACTCTCTAACAATTGTAGCAGTGATCCAAATCTCTTTATAGAGTAGACTTAACAGTCTTTCATAAATCCTGTCACAAGGTGGCATTTCTACATTGAAGTGTTTGAAGACCTCTAACAAGGCCACTCCTAACAGGGTGATTAAATTCTCTAACAGGGTCACACCTAACAGTGTGTTTTGTAACCTTTAATAGGGTTGGCTCCTAACAGGGCTCACTTCAGAAGAGTAAAAAATAGTAACTAGTTGCAATTAGTGGTTTTTCCAAATTGGGTTTCCACGGTAAATCTTGGTGTCATCCGTGTACATGTTATTTGCTTTCTATTTTATGTTTCTGCACTTATTCACTAAAGGATAATTACATTTAATATCTTAAGACTTCTTTGTTAACCGAGTGACAACAGAATATCTTTAACTAACCGAGCAGAGTGACAAGTTTGATTAAGACATCTAAGGGACTTGGATTTTTTTTTGTGGTAACTGATTCACCCCTCCCCTCTCAGTTACTCAACTCATTTCCAATAGTCATGTTGTCACATATGGAATAAAGATACTAAGAGTGTTAGGAGTTAAGAGTTGATAGTCTCTCAAGTTAGAGAAAAGTCTTCTTCAAAGAACAAGAAACGAAAGCAATATAAATCTACAGTTTGAGATATGTTGGAATTCATTGATGCATTCTCCATTGATTGATTCAAAAGAGCAAAGAATCTGATTGTAGATTTTATTGCAAATATTTCTCTTAAATAAAAGGACATCACTCTTGCAAGAATTTTACATGTTGAAGTGAAAACAAGATCAACAATACTAGACAATATTTTCTATTTGGCAGATTTTTCATGATAATGAGGAATTGCTAAGTTTTTTTGCTACGCATAGATGAATATGAAGGGCGACAAATTGATATTGACAATTTTGTGTAGGCCATTGATGGAAATGAGACATTTTTTTGGGAAAGAGGTAATCAGGCTCAAAACTAATAAGACCCTAAAATGATTAGTTGCATTGGAAAGAATATTTGATGATACAAATAAATGAAACACTTAGCCAACAATGAACCAAGGGTGAGATTTATAGGAAATTAATTTGGGGACTAAAAATGCCCCAAGAAATGTATGTATTGGTAAGAAATTGAGCCTTCAAATCAAAACCCAATCAATTGGCTTGTTGAGAAAATACAAGCGTGTGTTTGCTTGGTCTTATGATGATTTGAAGGCATATAGGGAAGCCTTATTTCAACATGAGATACCACTGAAGCCAATTGCAAAACCCTTTAAGCCTTTGCATAAGTGATGTCCTATTAGCCCCACTCTAGCCCCAAAGATGCAACAAGAATTAATGAAGTTAAGAGATGAGGGAATCATAAAACCCATTAGGCATTCAACATGGGTATCAAACTTAGTGTCATTAAGAAAGAAGAATGGGGATATCATGATTTTATTTTATTTTAGGAACTTGAATATGTCCTCTTGAAAGGAAAATTACCACTTGCCTAATATGGAGGCAATTCAAGAATAAGTCACTGGTTGTAAGCTACTTTCCATGATGGATGAATTTTTAGGGTATAATCAGGTGAAAGTTAAGGAATCAAATCAATATATAATTGCTTTCTCTACTCCATGGGTTACATATGTGTATGGGAGGATGCCTTGTGACAAATGCAAGAGATAATTTTCAAAGAGCAATAGTTGTAGCATTTGCAGACATTATTCATGAAATATTGATTGTGTATCAAGATGACTTGACATCATTTCCAAAGAATGCAAAAGATCATTGTCCACATTTAGAAAGGATTTTCATTAAAATGTTGGAATATGACATCTCTCACAACCCAAAGAAGTGTCATTTTTGGGTAACAAAAGGAAAATTATTTGGCCATATCGTGTTAAAGGATTTGGTGAGGATAGATCAAGAGAGATTTACAACAATTGATAAGATCCCTATTCTTAAGAGTGTAAAATGTATCCAATCTTTCTTTGGACCAATCAATTATGTAAGAATATTTGTGTCCAACGTTGCAAAGATGATTAAGGTCATTTCCAAAATGTTGGAGAAGGGAGAGAAGGTTTCTTGGGGTGATGTGATAGTGCAGTCATTCAATAGTATTAAGGAGGAAATTAAACAAGTAGTAGTATTAAAATCTTTTGATTTTAGCAAGCCATTTCAAATATTTTCATTTGCTTCATTTAATACTATTGTTGGTTACTAAAAAAGAATGATGAAGGTTATGAGCATTCAATTACCTTTTTCAATAAGTCATTGTGAATTGCAAAATTGAAGTATGTAATTATGGAAAAGAAGGCATATGCCCTTGTCAAATTTGAAATCTTTGTCCAACAAGAAGTGACATGGATAAAAAAATATTATCAATTCGATATTGAGATCCAAAGTACTAAGTTGATGAGGGGACAAGGGCTAGCAAAACTTATGGCTCAATCCAACTTAGAAGTAACATAGGTGAATGTAATGGAAGAAAATTAATTAATAATCAGATTGTCACATTGTCCTTGGTATACAAACATTATTTATTATCTTCTCCACATGAATGCTTAAGGAGAAATGATTGAGGATAAGAAAAGAACATTGAAGCTCCATGCAATTTAGTATGTTTTTTTTTAAGGTGTTTTATATTAGAGTAGAGATGGACTCTTATTGTTTTGTTTAGACAAATATCAAATAGAGAAATTATTAAAGGATATGCATGATGGAGCTTGTGGAGGTCATTATACTGCAAAGATTACAACTCACAATCTATAGAGAAATTTATTGGTATTCAACTTTGTTTGTAGATACTCACAGGATGTTAAAGAAATGTGAGCCTTGTCAAAAAAATTCTAGTAAATTGAAGTATTCAAGAGCTCTTCCATTGAGGAAAATGATATTTGAAGCAACATTTTAAAAGTGGGGTATTGGTTTTATTAGAGAGAACATAGACATCAAGTGGAGGCCAAAAGTGGATATTAGTGGCCCCACACTATTTTACTAAATGGATAGAGGTAGTATCAACAAGGAAAGCAACCAGTAAGGTGGTTGCAAAATTTGTTTTTTGATAAATTCTTATAATATTTGGTGCCCTTGTGAAGTTGATTATAGACAATGCTATTTTCTTTAGGTCATAGGAGTTTACATTATTTTTTGATAAATATGGAATCTATATTTCCCATTCATCCCCATATCATCCTTAAGGGAATGAACAAGTTGAATCTAGTAACAAAAGTTTGATGAAGATTATTAAGAGGTTCCTAGAAAAAATATGAAAGAATGGAATGAAAAATTAAAATTGGCATTGTGGGCAGATAGGGTGACAACTAAGAAAGCAATAGGCAAATCACCCTATGAATTGGTTAATGGTGTTGATGCAAGATTGCCAATTAATAATTTATGTCCATTGTATCAATTCATCTAGGATTATAATGATGATATCTCAGATACAATGCAGTACATAATTGATGAATTGGCATGCTTATATGAAACTAGGAGGATGGCCCAAAACCAAAACTTGAAGAATCAATATATAGTCAAATATTTTCTTTGACAATAAATAAACAGACATAAAATTCAAGAGTGATGACATGGTTTTGACGTGGAATAAAAGAGCACATGATGAGGGTAATTTATTAGCATTATAGGTTAAGTGTTGTCATTGATGTCAACATGTTGTGTGCATTGATTTCAACTTGATGAAGAAGCGGATGAGCTCAGTATTGTACATGATGCAGAGAAGTATGAGATAAGTGTTTAGTGTTGTCATGTGCCTTCTTATGGAAAGTTGAAATATGCAAGAAAGATTATTTGAAGTTGGATATGTTGGAAAAAGTATTTTAAGTCTTGTATTGGACGAGCAATTGTTGTTTTGATGTTCAACGATGATGATAAGTCAGTATGTTGTATATCTTGAAGTTGACAAATGTGGGAAGCTAGTATATGCAAGAAAGAGTATCTAAAGTCCTTATGGAAAAATGCTCTACATTGTTTCGCATTAGAAGTTCGTGACTTGAAATTTTGGTGCCTTAATGTATGGTCTATGAATGTTGCACTATTCTATTATCAGCTCCACAGAAGTTGAGAGGTTAGAGTTGTGCTTTGTTGTTTGTTGATAGTAAAAGCGAGTGTTAGGAGAGGGCTGAAAAATGCTCTGCATTTCTCCATATGATTAATGGTTCCAAGTGTGCAACTTGGTGGACATGTTCCTAATGTCTATGCAATGTTCCATTTCAAATATTGTATGTTGGTTTTCTCTGTAAGTGAAGTTATTTTGTGTTGAGTGCAACATTGTGGTCTATGTTGGTAATTGATAGACTCAATTGATTTTGGTGATTTAATTTATGTTTTATTAGTTTACATATAGTTTTTAGGAAGAGTTAAGAGGTTGATATTGATCATGTTGTGACATGTTTTGCTTCACATTAAGTTATATGCATCAAGGATTGTTTTTGGGCCGAGTGGCTAACATATTTCTATGCTTTCTACATGTTACATTTGGTGTTGACTTTGTAGAGTGTTGTGGTTCTTGTGCTTTGATTAAATCATTTTTGGGAGACATTTTATGGTGTGATATTGATCATGTTGTGACATGTGCTTCACATGAATTTATATGCATCAAGGATTGTTTTTGGGTCGAGTGGCTAACGTGTTTCTATGCTTTCTACATGTTATGTTTGGTGTTGCCTTTGGAGAGTGTTGTGGCTCTTGTGCTTTCATTAAATCATTTTTGGGAGACATTTTATGGTGTATTTGAGTCCCCTTTATCTCTTGAGTTGAACTGCATTGAGTGTATGTGTTTGACGTTGCTAAAATTGAAAAAATGATGCTTATTTCTACCGTAGTCGACCTAGTTGTAATTTTGAATGATCTAATTGATATTTGTGTTTGTGTCTAGTTGAGTTGAGGTGTGGATTGAATTTGATTGTTTTGGGATTGAATGTGAAGTCATTGTGATGCAAATGTGAAAGATCAGAGGTTGGAAAGTGCGAGTTTGACAGAGTTGCTATAGTGGTTGATCATGAGATCCTACATCTTTATAGTTCCTCAATTTCTTGTGCCTACTAAAAGATAATTGATCTTTTGGTAGCTTGTGTGAACCTATATCCTTCGCTGAAGGAATTGCTCCTTTGATTAATCTACAAGTCCTTTTTGTATCTAGCCTAAGGTTGGTGCCTTGGCTTGGAGTTGGTGTCCCAGTGTTTTAGGTGCAGGGTGCTCCTTGGCCTACAGTCTTAAACATTTTTAGTGAACAATATATATTGGGATTATATTTATCACCATGGTTTATCACACATCGGGTTTCCACATAGAAATAAGATGTTCATGTGCTTGTGTTTTCATTACTCCCTTTCTTGAATTTTAAGTTGGATAAAGATAATCAATAAGTGTGTCAGAGAAAAACTTTAAGATTTGGTCAAGATTGATTCACCCTCCCTCTTTTTCTTCATGTGTGTTCAAAAATTGTATAAAATCTTAGATCCTTTGTAAGAAGCTTAACCGCTTGAGGAAGATCCTAGATGGTGAATGAAAGTGGAAACAACGTTCCTTAGTTTGATGGAACAAACTATGCTCTTTGGAAGACAAGGGTGGAATCACATTTGGACTCGTCTACAACTTTTGGCATTTGGAAAGAAAATAGAAAAGCTTATACTCCTTTGACTGGTGGTCCTAATACCTCAAATGAAACCAAGTTACATGATAACAATGGCGAATGTGAAAAATACTATTATCAATGCATTGGTTGATTTTGAGCCAAGAAAAATCATGTCCTACAAGACTATAAATGAGATTTGGGAGAATCTGAGTAGCATATATGAAGGAGATAAGAAGGTCAAGAAAATTAAGTTACATAATCTAAAGAACAAGTTTAAAAACCCAAGGATGATAAATAATGAAAATATTGAAGACTACCTATGTTGGTTCCCAAATTTGCAGATTACAAAACCCTAACAGTATGCCAAATTCTGTTATCAGGTTCCACAAGTGGTTTAGCCAACAAAAAGATTCAAGCACAAGGCCTCATATCTTATGGTATTTAGGCTTTGCTTTTCCTAGGAGGGTGTACCTTTACCACCGGTAATAGCTTATCTTTCCAAGATCAACTAATGGTTTTTAAATAGATTTAATCTCACGTGCAAGTATGTAGGATTTTTATAATTACAATGCTTCCAATTATTCTCTCTAATTCTATCTCAAATTGGCGTGAGTGTTTAAGATAAGTTGTTTTAATATAAATCCTACTACTCCTACTCCTACTCCTACTCCTACTATTGTAGACCTTATGGAAAGACATGTTGTCAATTAGTGTGCCAAAACACTTTGTCATTTATATGGTTACAGTGTTGACTGAGCCAGCAGCTTACAACGTTACCCGAGCTAAGAAGTTGCAGTGTCGACCGAGCAGTTAGTTCTAAATAGTATCACCTGAGTCACTAGTGTTACCTGAGTTACCATCTCCAAGTAATCAATGTTACCTGAGCACCCAGTGTTAACCGAGTGCCAGAGTTGCCAATTCACTGTGTCGCCCGAGTGTCAGTATATCACCCGAGTGGATTACTAGACCCGAGTATCAGCATTGAGCGCCGACTTAGTTCATATTGTTTGATGCTATTAAATAAGATAGTAGCCGAATTGTAGAGGTAATTGAGCTGGATAAGATATATATGTAAGATACTTTGTTTATCCAAATAGACAGATAGTGAGAAGTAGAAGAGTATGAATATATGAATGTGAATATGAAGTGGCAGATTGATTAGAAGGCTACAATAGTATAAAGGAACATCAGAGACTCATCTATCACATTCATGTGATCAATATTATTTCAAAAGATCTTATTCAACAAATCAGAGTTGCATAGTAGATCATTCACTGGTTCATCCTAACATGTGTATCACCAAAATCCTTTAACAGGGTGGACTTAACAGTCCTTATCAAATCTCCTAATAGAGTGCATACTTTATTGTATTGTATAGATCCTTTCACAAGGTGGACCTAACTGTCCTTATTGCTCCTAACAGGGCAGCCCATTAGAAGTGGTCAATTGTAAGCCTTAACCGGCCAAATTTATTACTGCAGTACTAAATCTTGTGCGTACCATCCCCACCCCATTTTTACTTTCTATTTAGAAGGTTTCTGGGTAACCAAATATTGTGTCAAGTGTTATGAATGTTTATTGCTTTTCTGTTCCATGCATGCAATTAGATTAATCAATCTAATAAAGGATAAAAGAGAATAAGTTTTATTGGTTCCTGATTCACCCCCCCTCTCAGTCACTTAGCCTACAATATATTTCCAACAACTACAACATGAAACTGGAATTCTATGTGAATGTAATGTTTTAAAAGTTTATCTTTTTAGGGTATGAATGATTAGTGTCTTCTTTCCACTCTTCTATGGAGTCAAAAAAAGATATATGTGTTTTGTTACTGGTTATAACTCAAATTGTTTGGAATTTTCAAATGTTCATGGGTTGCATAAATGAACAAGGAGGTGGAGGTTTATTATCAGGTTCTACTTCAATAATTAAAAAAAATCTTCAAATTACTGTGATCTATTTAAATGAAGTTAATTCTCACTTGTAGAAACCAATCAAATGGATCACACAAAAATAATAACTTGTTTCAATAAACCAACTATATGCTTTGTATATTGATTTAAACGATTAGAAAACGTCAAGTTGGAGACAAACAGATAATAAATTATTGATAATATCAACACAACAACTAAAACCAATAATACAACACTAGCTAAAGTACTATTTCCATGGCTCTGTATCAAGAAAGGTTGTACACTATATACTCCCCAAAGTTCTGATTGTAATTCTACTTGTCATTTTTCACAACAGTTGTGGTTCCCTATTTATACAAAATGAAGGGAGCAAAAAAGCTTTAAACCATTATGTTTTAACTACCCATTCAACCAAAAGATGAAAAGGTGTGTATTTCCATTACATATCACATTACAAAATGTTTTAACTTAACTAATTTAAATTACACTAAACACGAAATTATGAGATTTCTTAGCATACAACGGAATGTGCTCAATAATCTTTGCATATCTAAATAGAAATCCATGACCATACAGAGTCTGGCAAGGTCCTATTTCATTTTGAGAAGTGTTCATATTTTATCCTTCATTTGTGATTTCTGAAATGCAAGCAAATTCGAACATCAATCATTAGAGGGAAAATACTTCTGACTCCACTAATTAATCACATAATCTTCAATCCAAATGTGTTGTTGCAACTCCTTCACATGACTCATATGTTTTCTACACCTAACATTGAGGATGACCCTTGATTCTATCAAAAACTTGTTGTATCTTGCATTTAAAGAAATGACCCTGTCTAGTAGAAAGTTGAAATTCTGCACATTTATTTTCCCCTTGTCCTGCACTAATGTGATAACATCTTGCACAATCTTTTCAAACTATTTTGCCCATACTTGAAAATATTTTATCTTATTTTCTTTGTCTGTTATCTTTGGGATTGTCCAGTGCTTGAATGAATGGAAGAATCGGTCTTTGTTTATATCATTTTCTCTTATGCAACAGTCTATTGGTGCTCATATATAACCACCATCACCATTCTCTTAGTAAGAAGAAATGTTGGTGGGGCAATGGAAGAGATCCTCAAGATTCTACATAATCTCCCCAAAGTATGATAGACAAGTTGTCACTTGTCATACAAGGGTTTTAGTATTACAAAATGATCCTTCATCTATTTACCAACTCTAATCAGATCATCATAGAACTTGTAGACATCACCAATTTTATCATTTACACATTTCTCTATATGATTGATAACGACTTCCATGACTCAGAAAATTTTGTTTTCTTTCATTATCCTTATTTGTTTTGGCAAGTTTTTCTCATTCCTCCATTTTGCCAGCCCACACATTCTTAATGGCTTCGATTTCTTCCTTGGTAAGCATATCCTTAAAGGTCTATTTGGTAGTATTAACTTGACACAATGCCATTTCATTATTTGGAGGTACTAGTGCCTCCTCTAAAGACAACATGCTCTTCAATCTTACATTTTCAAGATGTAGTTTGTTAATCTCCTCATTCATTTTTAGCTGAGTTTGTTGGTTGCACCACTTCTCCTTCTAGTTTCTTTACCTGTTCTTGAGTGAACATTATGAAATGCATGATCACGGTGGAAGATTTTAGAGCAGTATTATCTTTTAGGGTCATTACCATAGCACATACCGTCATCTCTTGCAATACATCGAGAAACTTAGGTGTATCTATATTCTTATGCCTCGCCTGAGGGCAAATGTATCAAGCTCCGAGTGGTACCTTGATCCTGCAACTCCTTGGTTTGAACCGAACTCAAAAAATTGTAAAGGGTCTGTTAAGGAATATGGATCCATGATAGAGAAAACTCAGTAGTCTTTAATTCTATTGTTTCCAGAATTTATCTGTCTCACTATAATATTGCTGTGATTAAATGCATATGAATAATGCAGATTTACTAGCAAATAGATGCAAAGGTAAAGCCAATACGAAAAAAAAAAAAATATTATTATATAAATATATAATTCTATAATAGTAATTTATATTATTAAATATTATAGCTACTATATGATAATTAACTAATAAATATATAATATATTTATTTTATCAGTAGGATATATTTTTCACGGCAAGTAATTGTTTCTCAATGGACTAAAAATAATTAATTTTTTTTACATATTTTACTTTATTTTGTGTCTTATACATATGGATGCAATACATATCCTTAGATATGTCAATGGAGTAGTTGATGCAATTGTGAGAAGGGGTGAAGAATATATGAAAAGAGTCATGTGTTTGAGGTAGAGAAAAACCATGTTAAAATATATGGAATCATAGTTACTGGTTAATTTGTTAATTTGTAGAGAAACATCATTATCTAATATTTGAGTTGATTCTTCATGAATCATGAAGCCGAGGAAAATGTCATAATCCTATCTATATAGAAATTTAATTTCTCTACATTTTTTTGCAGAAATTTAATTTCTCTACATTTTTTTGTGCAGTTAAATGTTTGTCATTGGTACCCTTTTGGTATCCTCATTCATGGTTGTGTTCATTATCCTACATTGTCTTTAACAAAGATCACAGAGTGTCTCTCTAATTAAAATTTGAAACTACTAAATTTATCCAAAATCATTGCAAATTCATTTTAGTGAACTACAAAACCTAATTCTTGCAAAGAAATCTATAATACTAGTGAACAACTAATTTAAGAAAATGTTTAATATGTCAAGTGGTATTCTTTGGTTTATTTTATACATTTGTTAACTTTAAAATTTATTTATAAAAAATATTTTTATCATTAAAAAATACAAATTGATTATAGTAATCAATTTAAAAAATTAATTTTAAATAACTAACAATTTAATTATGTTTACTATATAAAAATATATTAAAATAAACACAACAATATTTAAAACTTTAAGAAAGCATAAGAATACAATAATGTAGAAAATAAATTATTAGTTATATATTTTTTAATCTTTTTATTTTGTGAATTTTAAAATTGTAATCTAATCCATTCCAAAATTTAAGACTAATGATGTATAAAAAATATTTAATTTAAATTAAATCTATTTTTATTAGAATAGAAATTATACACTATTAATTCATATTCTATTTATTACTATTAACTTTATAAAAAATAAGATTTTACTAATCTATATTTTTATATTTTGAAAATTTAAATAGTTTTTATTTGATTTGATTTTATAATTTTTTCTTATAAAATTATTTATATAGTTCATTATTAATTATATATTTAATTCTATATTTTCAATTAAATTTTATTTTTTATATATTTAATATTATAGAAAAATTTATACAATTTTAAATTTTACTATATTTTATTTACATTAAATTTTTCATTCAAGATCAAAATTTGTAATTGATATTTTATATTTTATTCATTTCAAATGTTATATCTTATTTCCTTACACTTATTGAGTGAAGTTAATTTGTGTGAATTTTGAATTATTCAATGGCATTAATTCATTTTTAAATACAAATTATCACAATTAGTTACTATGGATGGGGGCTATTTACATAGTCAAGAATTCATTTCAGGGTAATATTTAGCAATCAACAAAAATATTTTCAAAACAATCTTTGGAAAAGATTATTGGAATCTTACCAAAACTTTATGCTGAAAATTTTAAATACTGTTTCAAATAGATTTTTTTTAAAAATTGATCAAACCCTAAATTTCAAACGGACTTGTCTGTAATCAATCGGTCAAACTCTGAAAATTCTGGCAACCTAAAATTTAGTGTGAGACAACTTCCCGATCGGAGGTTTCTCCCCAATGAAAGCCTATCGGCTAATTATTATCAATTTCTTGCGGTAGAATACAATTACCGCTTTGATTGATAGATTCTAACAACAAGCATCAATATTAAATACCTACATATTATAGTGAAGATTCATGTCTATGTAGAGGCATGACCGTACGTGGCTTATGCCACGTAGGGTCATGACTCTACGTAGGCATAACACTTCATATTATAACTATCATGCTTTAAATTAAACACCGATAATAATACGGTGTATTATGTTTGGTCTTACGTATTGTGGATACGTTAAAACATTAAGGATGAGTATCGAATATATGCAATACACTCGGTTCTATCATAACAAGCAACATTTTGCCATTTGGGTAGTCGACTTATACATTAACACTAACTTCATCATATTTATATGTATGTGATCATTATTTGAATATATATATATATATATATATATATATATATATATATATATATAGTTCTAGCATATATATATATATGTGCATGTGTTAATTTAGTTATTTTCTTCAATTTGAGTGAAGCTATTTCTCAACACTCCCTCTTAGCAAGAGGGGATTTGAACAACACCCCTTTGAATTAATTACACATGATTTACATTTCAGAGAAATGAAAGTTATCTAATCTCCGACACTTCGGGACAACAACTAAAATGAAGTCTATCAAATAACAACCTTGATCCTAGGATGAAAATGAAGTCTCCAATATCACAGGTATAATTTCGGACATGCATAGTCCATCTTGACACACAAATAATTATGACCTTCGACACATTTCAGGACAATAATTCAATGAAGTTTGTCATAATAATAAGTCAAGGATTGTCTCAATATCATGATATCCGGCACAGTCCGGGACAACAAATTAATGGATTCAATGATGATATGATTGTTATCACAATCTCTGACACAACTCGGGACAACACTTAGTGATAAAAAATTTAGTATCAAGATATCTGACACATTCCGGGACAACAACTTAATGTAGTCAATCTTGATAATAGGTCAGACTATTGTTGAGGTTGTCACCTAACAATAGTAACCTTACACATATATCATTTGAAAGATTGTCACCTTTCATAACACACATATATAATATTGCAATATTAAAATATTCATAAATATTAAAGTACATATGGCTGAGATTCAATCTCAAAAATTTCAACTACAATTTAGTTGAATACCAAGTTTACCTCTGAAGTATTCTACTTTCAACTTGGCAAGGGGATTGGTGAAAATGTCAACATTTTGCTCTTCAGTGCTGATATACACCAATTTGATAACATATTTGTCTACCACATCTCTTATGTAATGGTAAGGAATTTCCATATGCTTGGATCGATTAAGAAAAACTGGATTTACAAAAAGTTTGATGCAACTTTGATTATCACAATGAACCACGATGAGATTCAAGGGTTTCCCAAATAGTCCAACAAGTAACTTTCTTAGCCATACTGCCTCACAAGCTCCCATGGAAGCAAACATATATTCAGCTTTAGTGGAACTTTGAGCGACTATAGACTATTTCCTGTTGAACCAAGATATCATAGCCAATCCAAGACTGAAACAACAAACTATAGTACTTTTACGATCAATGGAACTGCCTGCCCAATTGGAATCAGAATACCCTTGGAGCTGAATCTCAACATTCTCATACTTCAGACCAAGTCCAATAGTACCTCACAAGTATCTAAGAATATGCTTAGTAGCCATTAAGTGAATCTTCTTAGGTTCTCACATGAAATGACTTAACACATTAGTAGCATAAAACATATCAGGGCAAGTGTTTACCAAGTACATAATAGATCCAATAATTTGTCTAAAGTATATAGGATCTATTGGTTCTGAATCTTCTGCTTCATTTTTAATCTTATGACGATTTGTTTCCATCGGAGTAGCTATTGGTTTACACTCCATCATTTCAAATTTGGTCAAGATGTCAGTGGTGTACTTTCCTTGATTTAGGAAAATATAGTTCTCCTTTTTCCATACTTCTAGGCCTATAAAATAGTGCAGAAGACCTAGATTCTTCATATCAAATTCAGCCACAATATCTTGTTTGCATTTTGCAGTAAGATTATCTTCGCCTGTTATTAATAAGTCATCAACATAGAGAACTAGTATTAACATATCACCATCCGATATTTTGAAGTATATTTTAGGATCTTCTATATTTTTGTAGTATCCTAGCTTAGAGAGATAACTGTCTATTCTTTCATACCATGCCATAGGGGCTTGCTTAAGACCGTAGAGAGATTTCTTTAGTTTGCACACATGGAGATTTTTGTCATGTGTAGAAAAGCCTTCATGTTGTTCTATATATACTTCTTCCTCAATTATACCATTCAAAAAAGTTATCTTTATTTCCATTTGATGTATCTTCCATCCTTTAGATGCTCCAATGGAAATAATGGTTCTTACAGAAGTATATCAGGCAACTGGGGCAAATGTATCTTTGTAATCAATTCCAACCTTTTGAGAAAAGCCTCTGACAACAAATCGGGCTTTGTGTTTTTCAATACTACCATCTGGTGCATATTTGATTTTGAATAACCATTTTGAAGAGACAACTGATTTTTCTTTTGGTCAAGGTAAAATATCCCAAATATCATTCTTTAGGATAGATTGGTATTCCTCAATCATTGCATCTTTCCAAGCTTGACATAATAAAGCCTCTTTAGCATTTGATGGTTCAAATTTTGTAAGCTCAGTCAGGAGTGCAACATATCATGTTTGATTTCTTGTTTTCTTATTCTCTCTAAAGATTTCATTAGGTTCGACATTATTTTCTTCAATCCTTTTTATTTCCCATAGTGGTCTTTTCTTGTTGTTAGGAACTTCAATATTCTCAAGGTTAGATGATGGAGGTTGATGATCTTCTAAGATATTCTCCCTCTGATTCTCAATTGTGTAATCTTCATCTAACTTTGTGATTGGATCATCTTCTGCATCTTTATAAGCAGTTTTTTCTTCAAATTTTACATCTCTACTGATTTCAATAGATCTTTGTCCTGGAATATAGACTTTGTATCCTTTAGTGGTTTCACTATAGCCAACGAATATGCCTTTCTTCTCGGAGGGTTCTAGTTTGGTCCTTTTTTCTTTAGGAACATGAATGTATACAGGAAAACCAAAGATTCTTTGATGGCTTAAGTCTAGTTCATTCCCTGTAAATTCTTCTTCAGGTGTTATATTCTCTAAGATAGAATGAGGACATCTATTTTGAATGTACACAACTATATTTTATGCTTCACCGCAGAGTGAAATATGTATGTTTTGATCATGCATCATGGCCTTGGCGGCTTCAATGATAGTTCTATTTTTTCTTTCTGCTACTCCATTTTGTTGAGGATTATAAGGTACTCTACTCCCCTTCTTGATCCCAATAGAAATGAAAAATTCTTTAAAGCTTTTAGAGATATATTCATCCCCATTATCTGATCTTAGGGTCTTTATTTTTTTTCTAGTTTGATTTTCCATTAATTCTTTAAATTGTTTGAACTTCAATAATACTTCATTTGATTCTTTTAGTTTTAGGAAATATATCCATGTTTTCCTAGAGGAATCATCAACAAATATTACATAATACAAAATACCCCTAGTGAGGGTATTGACATTGGACCACATAAATTAGTGTGGAAAAGTTCTAGTACAACTTTTGATTTGTGTTCACTTGAAAGAAAAGACCCTTTTGAGTTCTCTCCTAGAGCACAACCTTTGCAAATTCCAGTATGCTCAGTTTTCAGATGAGGTAAACCTGTAGTGATCTTTCCTATAGTAGGTAAAGCACTATATCAAAGATGACCTAACCTTTTATGCCACTTTTCATTACAATTTGATACTTCATGACTTAGTGCATGTTTTTGATCATTACATAGTTTGTATAAACTACCATCTCTAGATCCTATAGAAATGACATTCTTAATGTTAGAATTTTTAGGCCAAAGTAGAAATTTATCTTCATGAAAGGCGATGTGATATCCTTGATCAACTAGACTTGAAATAGAGACCAATTTTCTCTTGATTCTTGGTACAAATAGAACATCTTTTAATTACAATGTAACTCTAGTTCTTAATTTAGTTGAACAAGTCCCGATTCCTTTCACACGATAGGTGGAATTATCACCAATTGTGACCTCTTCAGTTGAGTGTCCTTCAAGAGTTTTGAATTGATCTCTGAACCTGATTATGTGCCTTGATGCCCCGCTATCGATTATCCAGGTTCTCTTATTTGAGTTTAGTTCACTTGATAAGGCTAAGAAGAGTAGAGAATTCTCCATTTCTTTGACTTTAGTAATCGTCGCTTGAGTTTTCTTCCTTTCCAGACAGAACCTGTGAGTGTTACCAATTTTATCACATTTGTAGCATTGGATCTTAGAGAGATCTCTATTTTTGCAATGTTGTTTATTATTTCCTCTCTTTCGTTTAAAATTCCCTTTTCCTTTGTTTTTTGAATTAGCATGTAATGTTTAAATTTCTCCATCTTTATTTGAACTTATTCCTCTTGAGATTAGTCAAGATTCTTCTTGAGTGCAATCGTTTCTGAGTTTATCAAACTTAGGTAGTGATGGTCGACCGCTAATGCATTGGATAAAATATTCCCAAGATATTGGTAACCCTCTAAGATAAATAAGGGAAAGTTCTAGATCATCTACATCATTTCCAACAGTAGAAAGTTGATCTTTCAATTCAAAAATTCTCAAAAAATATGATGTAATTGTTTCCCCTTTATTCATCTTGATATTCATGAGTTGTTTTTTTAGGGTAAGCAGCCTGCTTGTATTGTTGATCTCATATGTAGTTTGGATGGTTTTAAAAACTTCATAAGCCATTGTTAATTTGGCTATAGTTGGAAGAATGTGATCTTTAACAACGTCAATAATTAACCTTCTTAGCTTTGTTACTGTGTCTTTTCCATGTTGTTTTCTCTGGTTCATCTTCGGGCATTATTTTGTCTTCTTCTTGTAGACACCCTAAAATGGACAGGCTTGCAACTTTACATTAAAACCCTAATTTTCATCTATTAATTAATGGTTTTTTAATCATTAATTAATCATTTATTTTCTTCTAAATTCATCTTTCTCAAATCA